>CM022299.1:676886182-676969686 GCA_011799875.1 Thinopyrum elongatum | reverse complement strand
CAGTATTGTACATTGTGCATTTTCGCCGTTTTTTCCCCCTAGTCCATGAAACGGGCCAGTATTGGCCAAAACTACGAGTGTTGATGACCGACACATATACGCACCCCGGTGTTCGTCAATCGTGGAAATCACTCCGGGACCCCAAAACTGAGTAATAGTCCAAGACACGGGTCAGAATCGGCCAAAACTGCGATTGTTGATGACCGACACGTCAGCGCACCTTGGGGTTCAACAACCATGGAAATCGCTTTGGGACCCCAAAATGGTGAGCAATAGACCACGAAACGGGCTAGAAACGGCCAAAATAGTGACTGTTGACGACGAACATGTAAACGCACCCCGGGGATCGTTAATCGTGGAAATCGCTCTGGGACCCTTAAACGGTGAGTAATAGACCATGGAAGAGCCCAGACAGCAAAACAAGGATGGTTGATGGATGACACGAAAACGCACAGCGGGGTTCGTCAATCGTGGAAATCGCCCCGGGACCCCAGAATCGGCCAAAATTGAGAAGGTTGATGACGGACACGTAAACGCACCCCGGGGATCGTCAATCGTGGAAATCGCTGTGGGACCCCAAAATGGTGAGTAATAGTCCATGAAAGAGTCCAGAATCGGAAAAACTATGATTATTGATGAACGACACATAAACGCGCCTCGGGGTTCTTCAATCGTGGAAATCGCTCCGGGACCCAACACAGTGAGCAATATTCCATGAAATGGTCCAGAATTGGCCAAAAGTGCGAGTGTTGATGACTGACCCGTAAACGCACCCCGAGGTTCGTCAATCGTGGAAATCACTCCGGGACCCCAAAACTGAGTAACAGTCCAAGAAACGGGCTAGAATCGGCCCAAACTGTGATTATTGATGACCGACACGTAAGCGCACCTTAGGGTTCAACAACCATGGAAATCGCTTTGGGACCCTAAAACGGTGAGTAATAGTCCACGAAACGGGCCAGAATCAGCCAAAATTGCGAGTGCTGACGACGGACACGTAAACGCACCCCGGGGATCGTCAATCGTGGAAAAAGCTCTAGGACCCCAAAACGGTCAGTAATAGTCCATGAAAGAGCCCAGAATCGAACAAAGCTAGGAGTGTTGATGACCTACACGTGAACGCTCCCCAGGGATCGTCAATCGTGGAAATAGCTCTAGGACCCCAAAACGGTGAGTAATAGTGCATGAAACGGACCAGAATTGGCCAAAATTGTGAGTGTTGATAACCAACACGTAAAGGCACCCCGGAGTTCGTCAATTGTGGAAATCACTCCGGGACCCCAAAACTGAGTAATAGTAAAAGAAACGGGCCCGAATCGGCCCAAACTGTGAGTATTCATGGCCGACATGTTAGCGCACCTTGGGGTTCAACAACCATGGAAACTGGTCTGGGACTCCAAAACGGTGAGTAATAGTCCACGAAACGGGCCAGAATCGGCCAAAACTGCGAGTGTTGATGACCGACACGTAAGCGCACCTGGGGCTTCAACAACTATGGAAATCGCTTCGGGACCCCAAAACGGTGAGTAATAGTCCACAAAACGGGTCAGAATTGGCCAAAACTGCGAGTGTTGACGACGGACACGTAAACGCATCCCGAGGATCGTCAATCATTGAAATCGCTCTGGGACCCCAAAACGGTGAGTAATAGTGCATGAAACGGACCAGAATCCATCAAATTGTGAGTGTTGATGACTGACACGTAAACGCACCCCGGGGTTAGTCAATCATGGAAATCACTTCGGGACCCCAAAACTGAGTAATAGTCCAAGAAACGGGCCTGAATCGGCCCAAAGTGCGAGTCCTGACGACCAACACGTAAGCACACCCTGCGGTTCGACAACAATGGATATTTCTTTGGGACCCCAAAACGGTGAGTAATAGTGCATGAAAGAGCCCAGAAACCAACCTAGGATTATTGATGAACGATACATAAATGCACCCCGGGGTTCGTCAATCAAGCAAATCGCTCAGGGACCTCAAATCAGTGACTAATAGTCCATGAAACGGGCCAGTATTGGCCAAAACTACGAGTGTTGATGACCGACACATATACGCACCCCGGTGTTCGTCAATCGTGGAAATCACTCCGGGACCCCAAAACTGAGTAATAGTCCAAGACACGGGTCAGAATCGGCCAAAACTGCGATCGTTGATGACCGACACGTCAGCGCACCTTGGAGTTCAACAACCATGGAAATCGCTTTGGGACCCCAAAACGGTGAGCAATAGACCACGAAACGGGCTAGAAACGGCCAAAATAGTGACTGTTGACGACGAACATGTAAACGCACCCCGGGGATCGTTAATCATGGAAATCGCTCTGGGACCCTTAAACGGTGAGTAATAGACCATGGAAGAGCCCAGACAGCAAAACAAGGATGGTTGATGGATGACACGAAAACGCACAGCGGGGTTCGTCAATCGTGGAAATCGCCCCGGGACCCCAGAATCGGCCAAAATTGAGAGGGTTGATGACGGACACGTAAACGCACCCCGGGGATCGTCAATCGTGGAAATCGCTGTGGGACCCCAAAATGGTGAGTAATAGTCCATGAAAGAGTCCAGAATCGGAAAAACTAGGATTATTGATGAACGACACATAAACGCGCCTCGGGGTTCTTCAATCGTGGAAATCGCTCCGGGACCCAACACAGTGAGCAATATTCCATGAAATGGTCCAGAATTGGCCAAAAGTGCGAGTGTTGATGACTGACCCGTAAACGCACCCCGAGGTTCGTCAATCGTGGAAATCACTCCGGGACCCCAAAACTGAGTAACAGTCCAAGAAACGGGCTAGAATCGGCCCAAACTGCGATTATTGATGACCGACACGTAAGCGCACCTTAGGGTTCAACAAGCATGGAAATCGCTTTGGGACCCTAAAACGGTGAGTAATAGTCCACGAAACGGGCCAGAATCAGCCAAAATTGCGAGTGCTGACGACGGACACGTAAACGCACCCCGGGGATCGTCAATCGTGGAAAAAGCTCTAGGACCCCAAAACGGTCAGTAATAGTCCATGAAAGAGCCCAGAATCGAATAAAGCTAGGAGTGTTGATGACCTACACGTGAACGCTCCCCAGGGATCGTCAATCGTGGAAATAGCTCTAGGACCCCAAAACGGTGAGTAATAGTGCATGAAACGGACCAGAATTGGCCAAAATTGTGAGTGTTGATAACCAACACGTAAAGGCACCCCGGAGTTCGTCAATTGTGGAAATCACTCCGGGACCCCAAAACTGAGTAATAGTAAAAGAAACGGGCCCGAATCGGCCCAAACTGTGAGTATTCATGGCCGACATGTTAGCGCACCTTGGGGTTCAACAACCATGGAAACTGGTCTGGGACTCCAAAACGGTGAGTAATAGTCCACGAAACGGGCCAGAATCGGCCAAAACTGCGAGTGTTGATGACCGACACGTAAGCGCACCTGGGGCTTCAACAACTATGGAAATCGCTTCGGGACCCCAAAACGGTGAGTAATAGTCCACAAAACGGGTCAGAATTGGCCAAAACTGCGAGTGTTGACGACGGACACGTAAACGCATCCCGAGGATCGTCAATCATTGAAATCGCTCTGGGACCCCAAAACGGTGAGTAATAGTGCATGAAACGGACCAGAATCCATCAAATTGTGAGTGTTGATGACTGACACGTAAACGCACCCCGGGGTTAGTCAATCATGGAAATCACTTCGGGACCCCAAAACTGAGTAATAGTCCAAGAAACGGGCCTGAATCGGCCCAAAGTGCGAGTCCTGACGACCAACACGTAAGCACACCCTGCGGTTCGACAACAATGGATATTTCTTTGGGACCCCAAAACGGTGAGTAATAGTGCATGAAAGAGCCCAGAAACCAACCTAGGATTATTGATGAACGATACATAAATGCACCCCGGGGTTCGTCAATCAAGCAAATCGCTCAGGGACCTCAAATCAGTGACTAATAGTCCATGAAACGGGCCAGTATTGGCCAAAACTACGAGTGTTGATGACCGACACATATACACACCCCGGTGTTCGTCAATCGTGGAAATCACTCCGGGACCCCAAAACTGAGTAATAGTCCAAGACACTGGTCAGAATCGGCCAAAACTGCGATCGTTGATGACCGACACGTCAGCGCACCTTGGAGTTCAACAACCATGGAAATCGCTTTGGGACCCCAAAACGGTGAGCAATAGACCACGAAACGGGCTAGAAACGGCCAAAATAGTGACTGTTGACGACGAACATGTAAACGCACCCCGGGGATCGTTAATCGTGGAAATCGCTCTGGGACCCTTAAACGGTGAGTAATAGACCATGGAAGAGCCCAGACAGCAAAACAAGGATGGTTGATGGATGACACGAAAACGCACAGCGGGGTTCGTCAATCGTGGAAATCGCCCCGGGACCCCAGAATCGGCCAAAATTGAGAGGGTTGATGACGGACACGTAAACGCACCCCGGGGATCGTCAATCGTGGAAATCGCTGTGGGACCCCAAAATGGTGAGTAATAGTCCATGAAAGAGTCCAGAATCGGAAAAACTATGATTATTGATGAACGACACATAAACGCGCCTCGGGGTTCTTCAATCGTGGAAATCGCTCCGGGACCCAAGACAGTGGGCAATAGTCAATGAAATGGTCCAGAATTGGCCAAAAGTGCGAGTGTTGATGACCGACACGTAAACGCACCCCGAGGTTCGTCAATCGTGGAAATCACTCCGGGACCCCAAAACTGAGTAACAGTCCAAGAAACGGGCTAGAATCGGCCCAAACTGTGATTATTGATGACCGACACGTAAGCGCACCTTAGGGTTCAACAACCATGGAAATCCCTTTGGGACCCTAAAACGGTGAGTAATAGTCCACGAAACGGGCCAGAATCAGCCAAAATTGCGAGTGCTGACGACGGACACGTAAACGCACCCCGGGGATCGTCAATCGTGGAAATAGCTCTAGGACCCCAAAACGGTGAGTAATAGTCCATGAAAGAGCCCAGAATCGAATAAAGCTAGGAGTGTTGATGACCTACACGTGAACGCTCCCCAGGGATCGTCAATCGTGGAAATAGCTCTAGGACCCCAAAACGGTGAGTAATAGTGCATGAAACGGACCAGAATTGGCCAAAATTGTGAGTGTTGATAACCAACACGTAAAGGCACCCCGGGGTTCGTCAATTGTGGAAATCACTCCGGGACCCCAAAACCGAGTAATAGTAAAAGAAACGGGCCCGAATCGGCCCAAACTGTGAGTATTCATGGCCGACATGTTAGCGCACCTTGGGGTTCAACAACCATGGAAACTGGTCTGGGACTCCAAAACGGTGAGTAATAGTCCACGAAACGGGCCAGAATCGGCCAAAACTGCGAGTGTTGATGACCGACACGTAAGCGCACCTGGGGCTTCAACAACTATGGAAATCGCTTCGGGACCCCAAAACGGTGAGTAATATTCCACAAAACGGGTCAGAATTGGCCAAAACTGCGAGTGTTGACGACGGACACGTAAACGCATCCCGGGGATCGTCAATCATTGAAATCGCTCTGGGACCCCAAAACGGTGAGTAATAGTGCATGAAACGGACCAGAATCCATCAAATTGTGAGTGTTGATGACTGACACGTAAACGCACCCTGGGGTTAGTCAATCATGGAAATCACTTCGGGACCCCAAAACTGAGTAATAGTCCAAGAAACGGGCCTGAATCGGCCCAAAGTGCGAGTCCTGACGACCAACACGTAAGCACACCCTGCGGTTCGACAACAATGGATATTTCTTTGGGACCCCAAAACGGTGAGTAATAGTGCATGAAAGAGCCCAGAAACCAACCTAGGATTATTGATGAACGATACATAAATGCACCCCGGGGTTCGTCAATCAAGCAAATCGCTCAGGGACCCCAAATCAGTGACTAATAGTCCATGAAACGGGCCAGTATTGGCCAAAACTACGAGTGTTGATGACCGACACATATACGCACCCCGGTGTTCGTCAATCGTGGAAATCACTCCGGGACCCCAAAACTGAGTAATAGTCCAAGACACGGGTCAGAATCGGCCAAAACTGCGATTGTTGATGACCGACACGTCAACGCACCTTGGGGTTCAACAACCATGGAAATCGCTTTGGGACGCCAAAACGGTGAGCAATAGACCACGAAACGGGCTAGAAACGGCCAAAATAGTGACTGTTGACGACGAACATGTAAACGCACCCCGGGGATCGTTAATCGTTGAAATCGCTCTGGGACCCTTAAACGGTGAGTAATAGACCATGGAAGAGCCCAGACAGCAAAACAAGGATGGTTGATGGATGACACGAAAACGCACACCGGGGTTCGTCAATCGTGGAAATCGCCCCGGGACCCCAGAATCGGCCAAAATTGAGAGGGTTGATGACGGACACGTAAACGCACCCCGGGGATCGTCAATCGTGGAAATCGCTGTGGGACCCCAAAATGGTGAGTAATAGTCCATGAAAGAGTCCAGAATCGGAAAAACTAGGATTATTGATGAACGACACATAAACGCGCCTCGGGGTTCTTCAATCGTGGAAATCGCTCCGGGACCCAAGACAGTGAGCAATAGTCCATGAAATGGTCCAGAATTGGCCAAAAGTGCGAGTGTTGATGACCGACACGTAAACGCACCCCGAGGCTTGTCAATCGTGGAAATCACTCCGGGACCCCAAAACTGAGTAACAGTCCAAGAAACGGGCTAGAATCGGCCCAAACTGCGATTATTGATGACCGACACGTAAGCGCACCTTAGGATTCAACAACCATGGAAATCGCTTTGGGACCCAAAACGGTGAGTAATAGTCCACGAAACGGGCCAGAATCAGCCAAAATTGTGAGTGCTGACGACGGACACGTAAAGGCACCCCGGGGATCGTCAATCGTGGAAATAGCTCTGGGACCCCAAAACGGTGAGTAATAGTCCATGAAAGAGCCCAGAATCGAACAAAGCTAGGAGTGTTGATGACCTACACGTGAACGCTCCCCAGGGATCGTCATTCGTGGAAATAGCTCTAGGACCCCAAAACGGTGAGTAATAGTAAATGAAACGGACCAGAATTGGCCAAAATTGTGAGTGTTGATAACCAACACGTAAAGGCACCCCGGGGTTCGTCAATTGTGGAAATCACTCCGGGACCCCAAAACCGAGTAATAGTAAAAGAAACGGGCCCGAATCGGCCCAAACTGTGAGTATTCATGGCCGACATGTTAGCGCACCTTGGGGTTCAACAACCATGGAAATTGGTCTGGGACTCCAAAACGGTGAGTAATAGTCCACGAAACGGGCCAGAATCGGCCAAAACTGCGAGTGTTGATGACCGACACGTAAGCGCACCTGGGGCTTCAACAACTATGGAAATCGCTTCGGGACCCAAAAACGGTGAGTAATATTCCACAAAACGGGTCAGAATTGGCCAAAACTGCGAGTGTTGACGACGGACACGTAAACGCATCCCGGGGATCGTCAATCATTGAAATCGCTCTGGGACCCCAAAACGGTGAGTAATAGTGCATGAAACGGACCAGAATCCAACAAATTGTGAGTGTTGATGACTGACACGTAAACGCACCCCGGGGTTAGTAAATCATGGAAATCACTTCGGGACCCCAAAACTGAGTAATAGTCCAAGAAACGGGCCTGAATCGGCCCAAACTGCGAGTCCTGACGACCAACACGTAAGCACACCCTGCGGTTCGACAACAATGGATATTTCTTTGGGACCCCAAAACGGTGAGTAATAGTGCATGAAAGAGCCCAGAAACCAACCTAGGATTATTGATGAACGATACATAAATGCACCCCGGGGTTCGTCAATCAAGCAAATCGCTCAGGGACCCCAAATCAGTGACTAATAGTCCATGAAACGGGCCAGTATTGGCCAAAACTACGAGTGTTGATGACCGACACATATACGCACCCCGGTGTTCGTCAATCGTGGAAATCACTCCGGGACCCCAAAACTGAGTAATAGTCCAAGACACGGGTCAGAATCGGCCAAAACTGCGATTGTTGATGACCGACACGTCAACGCACCTTGGGGTTCAACAACCATGGAAATCGCTTTGGGACGCCAAAACGGTGAGCAATAGACCACGAAACGGGCTAGAAACGGCCAAAATAGTGACTGTTGACGACGAACATGTAAACGCACCCCGGGGATCGTTAATCGTTGAAATCGCTCTGGGACCCTTAAACGGTGAGTAATAGACCATGGAAGAGCCCAGACAGCAAAACAAGGATGGTTGATGGATGACACGAAAACGCACACCGGGGTTCGTCAATCGTGGAAATCGCCCCGGGACCCCAGAATCGGCCAAAATTGAGAGGGTTGATGACGGACACGTAAACGCACCCCGGGGATCGTCAATCGTGGAAATCGCTGTGGGACCCCAAAATGGTGAGTAATAGTCCATGAAAGAGTCCAGAATCGGAAAAACTAGGATTATTGATGAACGACACATAAACGCGCCTCGGGGTTCTTCAATCGTGGAAATCGCTCCGGGACCCAAGACAGTGAGCAATAGTCCATGAAATGGTCCAGAATTGGCCAAAAGTGCGAGTGTTGATGACCGACACGTAAACGCACCCCGAGGCTTGTCAATCGTGGAAATCACTCCGGGACCCCAAAACTGAGTAACAGTCCAAGAAACGGGCTAGAATCGGCCCAAACTGCGATTATTGATGACCGACACGTAAGCGCACCTTAGGATTCAACAACCATGGAAATCGCTTTGGGACCCAAAACGGTGAGTAATAGTCCACGAAACGGGCCAGAATCAGCCAAAATTGCGAGTGCTGACGACGGACACGTAAAGGCACCCCGGGGATCGTCAATCGTGGAAATAGCTCTGGGACCCCAAAACGGTGAGTAATAGTCCATGAAAGAGCCCAGAATCGAACAAAGCTAGGAGTGTTGATGACCTACACGTGAACGCTCCCCAGGGATCGTCATTCGTGGAAATAGCTCTAGGACCCCAAAACGGTGAGTAATAGTGCATGAAACGGACCAGAATTGGCCAAAATTGTGAGTGTTGATAACCAACACGTAAAGGCACCCCGGGGTTCGTCAATTGTGGAAATCACTCCGGGACCCCAAAACCGAGTAATAGTAAAAGAAACGGGCCCGAATCGGCCCAAACTGTGAGTATTCATGGCCGACATGTTAGCGCACCTTGGGGTTCAACAACCATGGAAATTGGTCTGGGACTCCAAAACGGTGAGTAATAGTCCACGAAACGGGCCAGAATCGGCCAAAACTGCGAGTGTTGATGACCGACACGTAAGCGCACCTGGGGCTTCAACAACTATGGAAATCGCTTCGGGACCCAAAAACGGTGAGTAATATTCCACAAAACGGGTCAGAATTGGCCAAAACTGCGAGTGTTGACGACGGACACGTAAACGCATCCCGGGGATCGTCAATCATTGAAATCGCTCTGGGACCCCAAAACGGTGAGTAATAGTGCATGAAACGGACCAGAATCCATCAAATTGTGAGTGTTGATGACTGACACGTAAACGCACCCCGGGGTTAGTCAATCATGGAAATCACTTCGGGACCCCAAAACTGAGTAATAGTCCAAGAAACGGGCCTGAATCGGCCCAAACTGCGAGTCCTGACGACCAACACGTAAGCACACCCTGCGGTTCGACAACAATGGATATTTCTTTGGGACCCCAAAACGGTGAGTAATAGTGCATGAAAGAGCCCAGAAACCAACCTAGGATTATTGATGAACGATACATAAATGCACCCCGGGGTTCGTCAATCAAGCAAATCGCTCAGGGACCCCAAATCAGTGACTAATAGTCCATGAAACGGGCCAGTATTGGCCAAAACTACGAGTGTTGATGACCGACACATATACGCACCCCGGTGTTCGTCAATCGTGGAAATCACTCCGGGACCCCAAAACTGAGTAATAGTCCAAGACACGGGTCAGAATCGGCCAAAGCTGCGATTGTTGATGACCGACACGTCAGCGCACCTTGGGGTTCAACAACCATGGAAATCGCTTTGGAACCCCAAAACGGTGAGCAATAGACCACGAAACGGGCTAGAAACGGCCAAAATAGTGACTGTTGACGACGAACATGTAAACGCACCCCGGGGATCGTTAATCGTGGAAATCGCTCTGGGACCCTTAAACGGTGAGTAATAGACCATGGAAGAGCCCAGACAGCAAAACAAGGATGGTTGATGGATGACACGAAAACGCACACCGGGGTTCGTCAATAGTGGAAATCGCCCCAGGACCCCAGAATCGGCCAAAATTGAGAGGGTTGATGACGGACACGTAAACGCACCCCGGGGATCGTCAATCGTGGAAATCGCTGTGGGACCCCAAAATGGTGAGTAATAGTCCATGAAAGAGTCCAGAATCGGAAAAACTAGGATTATTGATGAACGACACATAAACGCGCCTCGGGGTTCTTCAATCGTGGAAATCGCTCCGGGACCCAAGACAGTGGGCAATAGTCAATGAAATGGTCCAGAATTGGCCAAAAGTGCGAGTGTTGATGACCGACACGTAAACGCACCCCGAGGCTTGTCAATCGTGGAAATCACTCCGGGACCCCAAAACTGAGTAACAGTCCAAGAAACGGGCTAGAATCGGCCCAAACTGCGATTATTGATGACTGACACGTAAGCGCACCTTAGGATTCAACAACCATGGAAATCCCTTTGGGACCCAAAACGGTGAGTAATAGTCCACGAAACGGGCCAGAATCAGCCAAAATTGCGAGTGCTGACGACGGACACGTAAACGCACCCCGGGGATCGTCAATCGTGGAAATAGCTCTAGGACCCCAAAACGGTGAGTAATAGTCCATGAAAGAGCCCAGAATCGAACAAAGCCAGGAGTGTTGATGACCTACACGTGAACGCTCCCCAGGGATCGTCAATCGTGGAAATAGCTCTAGGACCCCAAAACGGTGAGTAATAGTGCATGAAACGGACCAGAATTGGCCAAAATTGTGAGTGTTGATAACCAACACGTAAAGGCACCCCGGGGTTCGTCAATTGTGGAAATCACTCCGGGACCCCAAAACCGAGTAATAGTAAAAGAAACGGGCCCGAATCGGCCCAAACTGTGAGTATTCATGGCCGACATGTTAGCGCACCTTGGGGTTCAACAACCATGGAAATTGGTCTGGGACTCCAAAACGGTGAGTAATAGTCCACGAAACGGGCCAGAATCGGCCAAAACTGCGAGTGTTGATGACCGACACGTAAGCGCACCTGGGGCTTCAACAACTATGGAAATCGCTTTGGGACCCCAAAACGGTGAGTAATATTCCACAAAACGGGTCAGAATTGGCCAAAACTGCGAGTGTTGACGACGGACACGTAAACGCATCCCGGGGATCGTCAATCATTGAAATCGCTCTGGGACCCCAAAACGGTGAGTAATAGTGCATGAAACGGACCAGAATCCATCAAATTGTGAGTGTTGATGACTGACACGTAAACGCACCCCGGGGTTAGTCAATCATGGAAATCACTTCGGGACCCCAAAACTGAGTAATAGTCCAAGAAACGGGCCTGAATCGGCCCAAACTGCGAGTCCTGACGACCAACACGTAAGCACACCCTGCGGTTCGACAACAATGGATATTTCTTTGGGACCCCAAAACGGTGAGTAATAGTGCATGAAAGAGCCCAGAAACCAACCTAGGATTATTGATGAACGATACATAAATGCACCCCGGGGTTCGTCAATCAAGCAAATCGCTCAGGGACCCCAAATCAGTGACTAATAGTCCATGAAACGGGCCAGTATTGGCCAAAACTACGAGTGTTGATGACCGACACATATACGCACCCCGGTGTTCGTCAATCGTGGAAATCACTCCGGGACCCCAAAACTGAGTAATAGTCCAAGACACGGGTCAGAATCGGCCAAAGCTGCGATTGTTGATGACCGACACGTCAGCGCACCTTGGGGTTCAACAACCATGGAAATCGCTTTGGAACCCCAAAACGGTGAGCAATAGACCACGAAACGGGCTAGAAACGGCCAAAATAGTGACTGTTGACGACGAACATGTAAACGCACCCCGGGGATCGTTAATCGTGGAAATCGCTCTGGGACCCTTAAACGGTGAGTAATAGACCATGGAAGAGCCCAGACAGCAAAACAAGGATGGTTGATGGATGACACGAAAACGCACACCGGGGTTCGTCAATAGTGGAAATCGCCCCAGGACCCCAGAATCGGCCAAAATTGAGAGGGTTGATGACGGACACGTAAACGCACCCCGGGGATCGTCAATCGTGGAAATCGCTGTGGGACCCCAAAATGGTGAATAATAGTCCATGAAAGAGTCCAGAATCGGAAAAACTAGGATTATTGATGAACGACACATAAACGCGCCTCGGGGTTCTTCAATCGTTGAAATCGCTCCGGGACCCAAGACAGTGAGCAATAGTCCATGAAATGGTCCAGAATTGGCCAAAAGTGCGAGTGTTGATGACCGACACGTAAACGCACCCCGAGGCTTGTCAATCGTGGAAATCACTCCGGGACCCCAAAACTGAGTAACAGTCCAAGAAACGGGCTAGAATCGGCCCAAACTGCGATTATTGATGACCGACACGTAAGCGCACCTTAGGATTCAACAACCATGTAAATCGCTTTGGGACCCAAAACGGTGAGTAATAGTCCACGAAACGGGCCAGAATCAGCCAAAATTGCGAGTGCTGACGACGGACACGTAAACGCACCCCGGGGATCGTCAATCGTGGAAATAGCTCTGGGACCCCAAAACGGTGAGTAATAGTCCATGAAAGAGCCCAGAATCGAACAAAGCTAGGAGTGTTGATGACCTACACGTGAACGCTCCCCAGGGATCGTCAATCGTGGAAATAGCTCTAGGACCCCAAAACGGTGAGTAATAGTGCATGAAACGGACCAGAATTGGCCAAAATTGTGAGTGTTGATAACCAACACGTAAAGGCACCCCGGGGTTCGTCAATTGTGGAAATCACTCCGGGACCCCAAAACCGAGTAATAGTAAAAGAAACGGGCCCGAATCGGCCCAAACTGTGAGTATTCATGGCCGACATGTTAGCGCACCCTGGGGTTCAACAACCATGGAAATTGGTCTGGGACTCCAAAATGGTGAGTAATAGTCCACGAAACGGGCCAGAATCGGCCAAAACTGCGAGTGTTGATGACCGACACGTAAGCGCACCTGGGGCTTCAACAACTATGGAAAATCGCTTCGGGACCCCAAAACGGTGAGTAATATTCCACAAAACGGGTCAGAATTGGCCAAAACTGCGAGTGTTGACGACGGACACGTAAACGCATCCCGGGGATCGTCAATCATTGAAATCGCTCCGGGACCCCAAAACGGTGAGTAATAGTGCATGAAACGGACCAGAATCCATCAAATTGTGAGTGTTGATGACTGACACGTAAACGCACCCCGGGGTTAGTCAATCATGGAAATCACTTCGGGACCCCAAAACTGAGTAATAGTCCAAGAAACGGGCCTGAATCGGCCCAAACTGCGAGTCCTGACGACCAACACGTAAGCACACCCTGCGGTTCGACAACAATGGATATTTCTTTGGGACCCCAAAACGGTGAGTAATAGTGCATGAAAGAGCCCAGAAACCAACCTAGGATTATTGATGAACGATACATAAATGCACCCCGGGGTTCGTCAATCAAGCAAATCGCTCAGGGACCCCAAATCAGTGACTAATAGTCCATGAAACGGGCCAGTATTGGCCAAAACTACGAGTGTTGATGACCGACACATATACGCACCCCGGTGTTCGTCAATCGTGGAAATCACTCCGGGACCCCAAAACTGAGTAATAGTCCAAGACACGGGTCAGAATCGGCCAAAACTGCGATTGTTGATGACCGACACGTCAGCGCACCTTGGGGTTCAACAACCATGGAAATCGCTTTGGGACGCCAAAACGGTGAGCAATAGACCACGAAACGGGCTAGAAACGGCCAAAATAGTGACTGTTGACGACGAACATGTAAACGCACCCCGGGGATCGTTAATCGTGGAAATCGCTCTGGGACCCTTAAACGGTGAGTAATAGACCATGGAAGAGCCCAGACAGCAAAACAAGGATGGTTGATGGATGACACAAAAACGCACCCCGAGGCTTGTCAATCGTGGAAATCACTCCGGGACCCCAAAACTGAGTAACAGTCCAAGAAACGGGCTAGAATCGGCCCAAACTGCGATTATTGATGACCGACACGTAAGCGCACCTTAGGATTCAACAACCATGGAAATCGCTTTGGGACCCAAAACGGTGAGTAATAGTCCACGAAACGGGCCAGAATCAGCCAAAATTGCGAGTGCTGACGACGGACACGTAAACGCACCCCGGGGATCGTCAATCGTGGAAATAGCTCTGGGACCCCAAAACGGTGAGTAATAGTCCATGAAAGAGCCCAGAATCGAACAAAGCTAGGAGTGTTGATGACCTACACGTGAACGCTCCCCAGGGATCGTCAATCGTGGAAATAGCTCTAGGACCCCAAAACGGTGAGTAATAGTGCATGAAACGGACCAGAATTGGCCAAAATTGTGAGTGTTGATAACCAACACGTAAAGGCACCCCGGGGTTCGTCAATTGTGGAAATCACTCCGGGACCCCAAAACCGAGTAATAGTAAAAGAAACGGGCCCGAATCGGCCCAAACTGTGAGTATTCATGGCCGACATGTTAGCGCACCCTGGGGTTCAACAACCATGGAAATTGGTCTGGGACTCCAAAATGGTGAGTAATAGTCCACGAAACGGGCCAGAATCGGCCAAAACTGCGAGTGTTGATGACCGACACGTAAGCGCACCTGGGGCTTCAACAACTATGGAAATCGCTTCGGGACCCCAAAACGGTGAGTAATATTCCACAAAACGGGTCAGAATTGGCCAAAACTGCGAGTGTTGACGACGGACACGTAAACGCATCCCGGGGATCGTCAATCATTGAAATCGCTCTGGGACCCCAAAACGGTGAGTAATAGTGCATGAAACGGACCAGAATCCATCAAATTGTGAGTGTTGATGACTGACACGTAAACGCACCCCGGGGTTAGTCAATCATGGAAATCACTTCGGGACCCCAAAACTGAGTAATAGTCCAAGAAACGGGCCTGAATCGGCCCAAACTGCGAGTCCTGACGACCAACACGTAAGCACACCCTGCGGTTCGACAACAATGGATATTTCTTTGGGACCCCAAAACGGTGAGTAATAGTGCATGAAAGAGCCCAGAAACCAACCTAGGATTATTGATGAACGATACATAGATGCACCCCGGGGTTCGTCAATCAAGCAAATCGCTCAGGGACCCCAAATCAGTGACTAATAGTCCATGAAACGGGCCAGTATTGGCCAAAACTACGAGTGTTGATGACCGACACATATACGCACCCCGGTGTTCGTCAATCGTGGAAATCACTCCGGGACCCCAAAACTGAGTAATAGTCCAAGACACGGGTCAGAATCGGCCAAAACTGCGATTGTTGATGACCGACACGTCAGCGCACCTTGGGGTTCAACAACCATGGAAATCGCTTTGGGACCCCAAAACGGTGAGCAATAGACCACGAAACGGGCTAGAAACAGCCAAAATAGTGACTGTTGACGACGAACATGTAAACGCACCCCGGGGATCGTTAATCGTGGAAATCGCTCTGGGACCCTAAAACGGTGAGTAATAGACCATGGAAGAGCCCAGACGGCAAAACAAGGATTGATGATGAACGACACGAAAACGCACACCGGGGTTCGTCAATCGTGGAAATCGCCCCCGGACCCCAGAATCGGCCAAAATTGAGAGGGTTGACGACGGACACATAAACGCACCCCGGGGATCGTCAATCGTGGAAATCGCTGTGGGACCCCAAAATGGTGAGTAATAGTCCATGAAAGAGTCCAGAATCGGAAAAACTAGGATTATTGATGAACGACACATAAACGCGCCTCGGGGTTCTTCAATCATGGAAATCGCTCCGGGACCCAAGACAGTGAGCAATAGTCCATGAAATGGTCCAGAATTGGCCAAAAGTGCGAGTGTTGATGACCAACACGTAAACGCACCCCGAGATTCGTCAATCGTGGAAATCACTCCGGGACCCCAAAAATGAGTAACAGTCCAAGAAACGGGCTAGAATCGGCCCAAACTGCGATTATTGATGACCGACACGTAAGCGCACCTTAGGGTTCAACAACCATGGAAATCGCTTTGGGACCCCAAAACGGTGAGTAATAGTCCACGAAACGGGCCAAAATCAGCCAAAATTGCGAGTGCTGATGACGGACACGTAAACGCACCCCGGGGATCGTCAATCATGGAAATAGCTCTGGGACCCCAAAACGGTGAGTAATAGTCCATGAAAGAACCCAGAATCGAACAAAGCTAGGATTGTTGATGACCTACACGTGAACCCTCTCCAGGGAACGTCAATCGTGGAAATAGCTCTAGGACACCAAAACGGTGAGTAATAGTGCACGAAACGGACCAGAATTGGCCAAAATTGTGAGTGTTGATAACCAACACGTAAACGCACCCTGGGGTTCGTCAATTGTGGAAATCACTCCGGGACCCCAAAACCGAGTAATAGTCCAAGAAACGGGCCAGAATCGGCCCAAACTGCGAGTATTCATGGCCGACACGTTAGCGCACCTTGGTGTTCAACAACCATGGAAATTGGTCTGGGACTCCAAAACGGTGAGTAATAGTCCACGAAACGGGCCAGAATCGGCCAAAACTGCGAGTTTTGATGACCGACACGTAAGCGCACCTTGGACTTCAACAACTATGAAATCGCTTCGGGACCCCAAAACGGTGAGTAATAGTCACAAACGGGTCAGAATTGGCCAAAACTGTCGAGTGTTGGACGGACACGTAAACGATCCCGGGATTCAATCGTGAAATCGCTCTGGGACCCCCAAAAGGTGAGTAAAGTGCATGAAACGGACCAGAATCCATCAAATTGTGAGTGTGATGACTGACACGTAAACGCACCCGGGGTTAGTCAATCATGGAATAACTTCGGGACCCCAAAACTGAGTAATAGTCCAAGAAACGGGCCTGAATCGGCCCAAACTGCGAGTCCTGACGACCAAACAGTAAGCACACCCTGCGGTTCGACAACAATGGATATTCTTTGGGACCCCAAAACGGTGAGTAATAGTCATGAAAGAGCCAGAAACCAACCTAGGATTATTGATGAACGATACATAAAGCACCCGGGGTTGTCAATCAAGCAAATCGCTCAGGGACCCAAATCAGTGACTAATAGTCCAATGAAACGGGCCAGAATTGGCCAAAACTACGAGTGTTGATGACCGACACATAAACGCACCCGGTGTTCGTCAAGTGGAAATCACTCCGGACCCCAAAACTGAGTAATAGTCCAAGACACGGGTCAGAATCGGCCAAAACTGCGATTGTTGATGACCGATACGTCAGCGCACCTTGGGGTTCAACAACCATGGAAATCGCTTTGGGACCCCAAAACGGTGAGCAATAGTCCACGAAACGGGCTAGAAACGGCCAAAATAGGGAGTGTTGATGACGAACATGTAAACGCACCCCGGGGATCGTTAATCGTGGAAATCGCTCTGGGACCCTAAAACGGTGAGTAATAGACCATAAAAGAGCCCAGACGGCAAAACAAGGATTGTTGATGAACGACACGAAAACGCACACTGGGGTTCGTCAATCGTGGAAATCGCCCCGGGACCCCAGAATCGGCCAAAATTGAGAGGGTTGACGACGGACAATTAAACGCACCCCGGGGATCGTCAATCGTGGAAATCGCTGTGGGACCCCAAAATGGTGAGTAATAGTCCATGAAAGAGTCCAGAATCGGAAAAACTAGGATTATTGATGAACGACACAATAAACGCGCCTGGGGTTCTTCAATCTGGAAATCGCTCCGGACCCAAGACAGTGAGCAATATCCATGAAATGGTCCAGAATTGGCCAAAAGTGCGGTGTTGATGACCACCGTAAAGCACCCCGAGTTCGTCAATCGTGGAAATCACTCCGGGACCCAAAACTGAGTAACAGTCCAAGAAACGGGCTAGAATCGGCCCAAACTGCGATTATTGATGACCGACACGTAAGCGCACCTTAGGGTTCAACAACCATGGAAATCGCTTTGGGACCCCAAAACGGTGAGGAATAGTCCACGAAACGGGCCAAAATCACCCAAAATTGCGAGTGTTGACGATGGACATGAAACGGACCAGAATCCATCAAATTGTGAGTGTTGATGACTGACACGTAAACGCACCCCGGGGTTAGTCAATCATGGAAATCACTTCAGGACCCCAAAACTGAGTAATAGTCCAAGAAACGGGCCTGAATCGGCCCAAACTGTGAGTCATGACGACCAACACGTAAGCACACCCTGCGGTTCGACAACAATGGATATCGCTTTGGGACCCCAAAACGGTGAGTAATACTCCATGAAAGAGCCCAGAAACCAACCTAGGACTATTGACGAACCATACATAAACGCACCCCGGGGTTCGTCAATCAAGGAAATCGCTAAGGGACCCCAAATCAGTGACTAATAGTCCATGAAACGGTCCAGAATCGGCCAAAAGTGCGAGAGTTGATCACCGACACGTAAACGCACCCCAAGGTTCGTCAATCGTGGAAATCACTCCGGGACCCCTAAAGTGAGTAACAGTCCAAGAAACGGGCTAGAATCGGCCCAAACTGCGATTATTGATGACCGACACGTAAGCGCACCTTAAGGTTCAACAACCATGGAAATAACTTTGGGACCCCAAAACGGTGAGTAATAGTCCACGAAACGGGCCAGAATCAGCCAAAATTGCGAGTGCTGACGACGGACACGTAAACGCACCCCGGGGATCGTCAATATTGGAAATAGCTCTGGGACCCCAAAACGGTGAGTAATAGTCCATGAAAGAGCCCAGAATCGAACAAAGCTTGGAGTGTTGATGACCTACACGTGAACGCTCCCCAGGGATGGTCAATCATGGAAATAGCTCTAGGACCCCAAAACGGTGAGTAATAGTGCACGAAACGGACCAGGATTGGCCAAGATTGGGAGTGTTGATAACCAACACGTAAACGCACCCCGGTGTTCGTCAATTGTGGAAATCACTCCGGGACCCCAAAACCGAGTAATAGTCCAAGAAACGGGCCAGAATCGGCCCAAACTGCGAGTATTCATGGCCGACACGTTAACGCACCTTGGGGTTCAACAACCATGGAAATTGGTCTGGGACTCCAAAACGGTGAGTAATAGTCCACGAAACGGGCCAGAATCGGCCAAAATTGCGAGTGTTGATGACCGACACATAAGCGCACCTTGGGCTTCAACAACTATGAAAATCGCTTCGGGACCCCAAAACGTTGAGTAATAGTCCACACAACAGGTCAGAATTGGCCAAAACTGTGAGTGTTGACGACGGACACGTAAACGCACCCCGGGGATCGTCAATCGTGGAAATCGCTCTGGGACCCCAAAATGGTGAGTAATAGTGCATGAAACGGACCAGAATCCATCAAATTGTGAGTGTTGATGACTGACACGTAAACGCACCCTGGAGTTAGTCAATCATGGAAATCACTTCGGGACCCCAAAACTGAGTAATAGTTCAAGAAACGGGCCTGAATCGGCCCAAACTGCGAATCATGACGACCAACACGTAAGCACTCCCTGCGGTTCGACAACAATGGATATCGCTTTGGTTCCCCAAAACGGTGAGTAATAGTCCATGAAAGAGCCCAGAAACCAACCTAGGATTATTGATGAACGATACATAAACGCATCCCGGGGTTCGTCAATCAAGGAAATCGCTCAGGGACCCCAAATCAATGACTAATAGTCCATGAAACGAGCCAGAATCGGCAAAAACTACGAGCGTTGATGACCGACACATAAACGCACCCCGGTGTTCGTCAATCGTGGAAATCACTCCGGGACCCCAAAACTGAGTAATAGTCCAAGACATGTGTCAGAATCGGCCAAAACTGCAATTGTTGATGACCGACACGTAAGCGCACCTTGGGGTTCAACAACCATGGAAATCGCTTTGGGACCCCAAAACGGTGAGCAATAGTCCACGAAACGGGCTAGAAACGGCCAAAATTGTGGGTGTTGACGACGAACATGTAAACGCACCCCGGGGATCGTTAATCGTGGAAATCGCTGTGGGACTCCAAAATGGTGAGTAATAGTCCATGAAAGAGTCCATAATCGAAAAAACTAGGATTATTGATGAACGACACATAAACGCCCCTCGGGGTTCTTCAATAGTCCATGAAATGGTCCAGAATTGGCCAAAAGTGCGAGTGTTGATGACCGACACGTAAACGCACCCCGAGGTTTGTCAATCGTGGAAATCACTCCGGGACCCCAAAAGTGAGTAACAGTCCAAGAAACGGGCTAGAATCGGCCCAAACTGCGATTATTGATGACCGATACGTAAGCGCACCTTAGGGTTCAACAACCATGGAAATCGCTTTGGGACCCCAAAACGGTGAGTAATAGTCCACGAAACGGGCCAGAATCAGCCAAAATTGCGAGTGCTGACGACGGACACGTAAACGCACCCCGGGGATCGTCAATATTGGAAATAGCTCTGGGACCCCAAAACGGTGAGTAATAGTCCATGAAAGAGCCCAGAATCGAACAAAGCTTGGAGTGTTGATGACCTACACGTGAACGCTCCCCAGGGATGGTCAATCATGGAAATAGCTCTAGGACCCCAAAACGGTGAGTAATAGTGCACGAAACGGGCCAGAATTGGCCAAAATTGTGAGTGTTGATAACCAACACGTAAACGCACCCCGGGGTTCGTCAATTGTGGAAATCACTCCGGGACCCCAAAACCGAGTAATAGTCCAAGAAATGGGCCAGAATCGGCCCAAACTGCGAGTATTCATGGCCGACACGTTGGCGCACCTTGGGGTTCAACAACCATGGAAATTGGTCTGGGACTCCAAAACGGTGAGTAATAGTCGACGAAACGGGCCAGAATCGGCCAAAACTGCGAGTGTTGATGACCGACACGTAAGCGCACCTTGGGCTTCAACAACTATGGAAATGGCTTCGGGACCCCAAAACGGTGAGTAATAGTCCACAAAACGGGTCAGAATTGGCCAAAACTGTGAGTGTTGACGACGGACACGTCAACGCACCCCGGGATCGTCAATCGTGGAAATCGCTCTGGGACCCCAAAACGGTGAGTAATAGTGCATGAAACGGACCAGAATCCTTCAAATTGTGATTGTTGATGACTGACACGTAAACGCACCCCGGGGTTAGTCAATCATGGAAATCACTTCGGGACCCCAAAACTGAGTAATAGTCCAAGAAACGGGCCTGAATCGGCCCAAACTGCGGGTCATGACGACCAACACGTAAGCACACCCTGCGGTTCGAAAACAATGGATATCGCTTTGGGACCCCAAAACGGTGAGTAATAGTCCATGAAAGAGCCCAGAAACCTACCTAGGATTATTGATGAACCATACATAAACGCACCCCGGGGTTCGTCAATCAAGGAAATCGCTCAGGGACCCCAAATCAGTGATTAATAGTCCATGAAATGGTCCAGAATCGGCCAAAAGTGCGAGTGTTGATGACCGACACGTAAACGCACCCCGAGGTTCGTCAATCGTGGAAATCACTCCGGGACCCCAAAAGTGAGTAACAGTCCAAGAAACGGGCTAGAATCGGCCCAAACTGCGATTATTGATGACCGACACGTAAGCGCACATTAGAGTTCAACAACCATGGAAATCGCTTTGGGACCCCAAAACGGTGAGTAATAGTCCACGAAACGGGCCAGAATCAGCCAAAATTGCGAGTGCTGACGACGGACACGTAAACGCACCCCGGGGATCGTCAATCGTGGAAATAGCTCTGGGGCCCCAAAACGGTGAGTAATAGTCCATGAAAGAGCCCAGAATCGAACAAAGCTAGGAGTGTTGATGACCTACACGTGAACGCTCCCCAGGGATCGTCAATCGTGGAAATAGCTCTAGGACCCCAAAACGGTGAGTAATAGTGCACGAAACGGGCCAGAATTGGCCAAAATTGTGAGTGTTGATAACCAACACGTAAACGCACCCCGGGGTTCGTCAATTGTGGAAATCACTCCGGGACCCCAAAACCGAGTAATAGTCCAAGAAACGGGCCAGAATCGGCCCAAACTGCGAGTATTCATGGCCGACACGTTGGCGCACCTTGGGATTCAACAACCATGGAAATTGGTCTGGGACTCCAAAACGGTGAGTAATAGTCGACGAAACGGGCCAGAATCGGCCAAAACTGCGAGTGTTGATGACCGACACGTAAGCGCACCTTGGGCTTCAACAACTATGGAAATGGCTTCGGGACCCCAAAACGGTGAGTAATAGTCCACAAAACGGGTCAGAATTGGCCAAAGCTGTGAGTGTTGACGACGGACACGTCAACGCACCCCGGGATCGTCAATCGTGGAAATCGCTCTGGGACCCCAAAACGGTGAGTAATAGTGCATGAAACGGACCAGAATCCATCAAATTGTGATTGTTGATGACTGACACGTAAACGCACCCCGGGGTTAGTCAATCATGGAAATCACTTCGGGACCCCAAAACTGAGTAATAGTCCAAGACACGGTTCAGAATCGGCCAAAACTGCGATTGTTGATGACCGACACGTAAGCGCACCTTGGGGTTCAACAACCATGGAAATCGCTTTGGGACCCCAAAACGGTGAGCAATAGTCCACGAAACGGGCTAGAAACGGCCAAAATTGTGGGTGTTGACGACGAACATGTAAACGCACCCCGGGGATCGTTAATCGTGGAAATCGCTCTGGGACCCTAAAACGGTGAGTAATAGATGATGAAAGAGCCCAGACGGCAAAATGAGGATTGTTGATGAACGACACGAAAACGCACACCGGGGTTCGTCAATCGTGGAAATCGCCCCGGGACCCCAGAATCGGCCAACATTGAGAGTGTTGACGACGGACACGTAAACGCACCCCGGGGATCGTCAATCGTGGAAATAGCTCTGGGGCCCCAAAACGGTGAGTAATAGTCCATGAAAGAGCCCAGAATCGAACAAAGCTAGGAGTGTTGATGACCTACACGTGAACGCTCCCCAGGGATCGTTAATCGTGGAAATAGCTCTAGGACGCCAAAACGGTGAGTAATAGTGCACGAAACGGACCAGAATTGGCCAAAATTGTGAGTGTTGATAACCAACACGTAAACGCACACCGGGGTTCGTCAATTGTGGAAATCACTCTGGGACCCCAAAACCGAGTAATAGTCCAAGAAACGGGCCAGAATCGGCCCAAACTGCGAGTATTCATGGCCGACACGTTAGCGCACCTTGGGGTTCAACAACCATGGAAATTGGTCTGGGACTCCAAAACGGTGAGTAATAGTCGACGAAACGGGCCAGAATCGGCCAAAACTGCGAGTGTTGATGACCGACACGTAAGCGCACCTTGGGCTTCAACAACTATGGAAATCGCTTCGGGACCCCAAAACGGTGAGTAATAGTCCACAAAAAAGGTCAGAATTGGCCAAAACTGTGAGTGTTGACGACGGACATGTCAACGCACCCCGGGGATTGTCAATCGTGGAAATCGCTCTGGGACTCCAAAATGGTGAGTAATAGTGCATGAAACGGACCAGAATCCATCAAATTGTGAGTGTTGATGACTGACACGTAAACGCAACCCGGGGTTAGTCAATCATGGAAATCACTTCGGGACCCCAAAACTGAGTAATAGTCCAAGAAACGGGCCTGAATCGGCCCAAACTGCGAATCATGACGACCAACACGTAAGCACACCCTGCGGTTCGACAACAATGGATATCGCTTTGGGACCCCAAAACGGTGAGTAATAGTCCATGAAAGAGCCCAGAAACCAACCTAGGATAATTGATGAACGATACATAAACGCATCCCGGGGTTCGTCAATCAAGGAAATCGCTCAGGGACCCCAAATCAGTGACTAATAGT
Organism: Thinopyrum elongatum; assembly: GCA_011799875.1. Taxonomy (NCBI): domain Eukaryota; kingdom Viridiplantae; phylum Streptophyta; class Magnoliopsida; order Poales; family Poaceae; genus Thinopyrum; species Thinopyrum elongatum. The sequence goes on along the minus strand of CM022299.1, from coordinate 676,945,668 downwards.
CCATGAAACGGGCCAGAATCGGCCAAAACTACGAGCGTTGATGACCGACACATAAACGCACCCCAGTGTTCGTCAATCGTGGAAATCACTCCGGGACCCCAAAACTGATTAATAGTCCAAGACATGGGTCAGAATCGGCCAAAACTGTTATTTTCTATGACCGACACGTAAGCGCACCTTGGGGTTCAACAACCATGGAAATCACTTTGGGACCCCAAAACGGTGAGCAATAGTCCACGAAACGGGCTAGAAACAGCCAAAATTGTGAGTGTTGACGACGAACATGTAAACGCACCCCGGGGATCGTTAATCGTGGAAATCGCTCTGGGACCCTAAAACGGTGAGTAATAGATGATGAAAGAGCCCAGACGGCAAAATGAGGATTGTTGATGAACGACACGAAAACGCACACCGGGGTTCGTCAATCGTGGAAATCGCCCCGGGACCCCAGAATCGGCCAAAATTGAGAGGGTTGACGACGGACACGTAAACGCACCCCGGGGATCGTCAATCGTGGAAATCGCTGTGGAACTCCAAAATGGTGACTAATAGTCCATGAAAGAGTCGAGAATCGAAAAAACTAGGATTATTGATGAACGACACATAAACGCGCCTCGGGGTTCTTCAATCATGGAAATCGCTCCGGGACCCAAGACAGTGAGTAATAGTGCATGAAACGGACCAGAATCCATCAAATTGTGAGTGTTGATGACTGACACGTAAATGCACCCCGGGGTTAGTCAATCATGGAAATCACTTCGGGACCCCAAAACTGAGTAATAGTCCAAGACACGGTTCAGAATCGGCCAAAACTGCGATTGTTGATGACCGACACGTAAGCGCACCTTGGGGTTCAACAACCATGGAACTCGCTTTGGGACCCCAAAACGGTGAGCAATAGTCCACGAAACAGGCTAGAAACGGCCAAAATTGTGAGTGTTGACGACGAACATGTAAACACACCCCGGGGATCATTAATCGTGGAAATCGCTCTGGGACCCTAAAAGGGTTAGTAATAGACCATGAAAGAGCCCAGACGGCAAAACAAGGATTGTTGATGAACGACACGAAAACGCACCCCGGGGTTCGTCAATCGTGGAAATCGCCCCGGGACCCCAGAATCGGCCAACATTGAGAGTGTTGACGACGGACACGTAAACGCACCCCGGGGATCGTCAATCGTGGAAATCGCCGTGGGACCCCAAAATGGTGAGTAATAGTCCATGAAAGAGTCCAGAATCGGAAAAACTAGGATTATTTATGAACGACACATAAACGCGCCTCGGGGTGGTTCAATCGTGGAAATCGCTCCGGGACCCAAGACAGTGAGCAATAGTCCATGAAATGGTCCAGAATCGGCCAAAAGTGCGAGTGTTGATGAACGACACGTAAACGCACCCCGAGGTTCGTCAATCGTGGAAATCACTCCGGGACCCCAAAACTGAGTAACAGTCCAAGAAATGGGCTAGAATCGGCCCAAACTGCTATTATTGATGACCGACACGTAAGCGCACCTTAGGGTTCAACAACCATGGAAATCGCTTTGGGGCCCCAAAACGGTGAGTAATAGTCCACGAAACGGGCCAGAATCAGCCGAAATTGTGAGTGTTGACGACGGACACGTAAACGCACCACGAGGATCGTCTATCGTGGAAATAGCTCTGGGACCCCAAAACGGTGAGTAATATTCCATGAAATAGCCCAGAATCGAACAAAGATAGGAGTGTTGATGACCTACACGTGAACGCTCCCCAGGGATCGCCAATCGTGGAAATAGCTCTAGAAACCCAAAACGGTGAGTAATAGTGCACGAAACGGACCAGAATTGGCCAAAATTGTGAGTGTTGATAACCAACACGTAAACGCACCCCGGGGTTCGTCAATTGTGGAAATCACTCCGGGACCCAAAACCGAGTAGTAGTCCAAGAAACGGGCCACAATCGGCCCAAACTGCGAGTATTCATGGCCGACACATTAGCGCACCTTGGGGTTCAACAACCATGGAAATCGTGGAAATCGTCAATCGCCCCGGGACCCCAGAATCGGCCAAAATTGAGAGGGTTGACGACAGACACGTAAACGCACCCCGGGGATCGTCAATCGTTGAAATCGCTGTGGGACCCCAAAATGGTGAGTAATAGTCCATGAAAGAGTCCAGAATCGGAAAAACTAGGATTATTGATGAACGACACATAAACGCGCCTCGGGGTTCTTCAATCGTGGAAATCGCTCCGGGACCCAAGACAGTGAGCAATAGTCCATGAAATGGTCCAGAATTGGCCAAAAGTGCGAGTGTTGATGACCGACACGTAAGCGCACCTTGGGCTTCAACAACTATGGAAATCGCTTCGGGACCCCAAAACGGTGAGTAATAGTCCACAAAACGGGTCAGAATTGGCCAAAACTATGAGTGTTGACGACGGACACATAAACGCACCCCGGGGATCGTCAATCATGGAAATCGCTCTGGGACTCCAAAACGGACCAGAATCCATCAAATTGTGAGTGTTGATGACCGACACATAAACGCACCCCGCTGTTCGTCAATCGTGGAAATCACTCCGGGACCCCAAAACTGAGTAATAGTCCAAGACACGGGTCAGAATTGGCCAAAACTGCGATTGTTGATGACCGACATGTAAGCGCTCCTTGGGGTTCAACAACAATGGAAATCGCTTTGGGACCCGAAAACGGTGTGCAATTGTCCACGAAACAGGCTAGAAACGGCCAAAATTGTGAGTGTTGACGATGAACATGTAAACGCACCCCGGGGATCGTTAATCGTGGAAATCGCTCTGGGACCCTAAAACGGTGAGTAATAGACCATGAAAGAGCCCAGACGGCAAAACAAGGATTGTTGATGAACGACACAAAAACGCACCCCGGGGTTCGTCAATCGTGGAAATCGCCCCGGGACCCCATAATCGGCCAAAATTGAGAGTGTTGACGACGGACACGTAAACGCACCCCGGGGATCGTCAATCGTGGAAATCGCTGTGGGACCCCAAAATGGTGAGTAATAGTCCATGAAAGAGTCCAAAATCGAAAAAACTAGGATTATTGATGAACGACACATAAACGCGCCTCGGGGTTCTTCAATCGTGGAAATCGCTTTGGGTCCCAAGACAGTGAGCAATAGTCCATGAAATAGTCCAGAATTGGCCAAAAGTGCGAGTGTTGATGACCGACACGAAAATGCACCCCGAGGTTCGTCAATCATGGAAATCACTCCGGGACCCCAAAACTGAGTAACAGTCCAAGAAACGGGCTAGAATCGGCCCAAACTGCGATTAGTGATGACCGACACATAAGCGCACCTTAGGGTTCAACAACCATGGAAATCGCTTCGGGACCCCAAAACGGTGAGTAATAGTCCACGAAACAGGCCAGAATCAGCCAAAATTGTGAGTGTTGACGACGGACACGAAAACGCACCCCGGGGATCGTCAATCGTGGAAATAGCTCTGGGACCCCAAAACGGTGAGTAATAGTCCATGAGAGAGCCCAGAATCGAACAAAGCTAGGAGTGTTGATGACCTACACGTGAACGCTCCCCAGGGATCGTCAATCGTGGAAATAGCTCTAGGACCCCAAAACGGTGAGTAATAATGCACGAAACGGACCAGAATTGGCCAAAATTGTGAGTGTTGATAACCAACACGTAAACGCACCCCGAGGTTCGTCAATTGTGGAAATCACACCGGGACCCCAAAACCGAGTAATAGTCCAAGAAACGGGCCAGAATCGGCCCAACCTGCGAGTATTCATGGCCGACACGTTAGCGCACCTTGGGGTTCAACAACCATGGAAATTGGTCTGGGACTCTAAAACGTTGAGTAATAGTCCACGAAACGGGCCAGAATCGGCCAAAACTGCGAGTGTCGATGACCGACACGTAAGCGCACCTTGGACTTCAACAACTATGGAAATCGCTTCAGGACCCCAAAACGGTGAGTAATAGTCCACAAAACGGGTCAGAATTGGCCAAAACTGTGAGTGTTGACGACGGACACGTAAACGCTTCCCAGGGATCATCAATCATGGAAATCGCTCTGGGACCCCAAAACGGTGAGTAATAGTGCATGAAACGGACCAGAATCCATCAAATTGTGAGTGTTGATGACTGACACGTAAACGCACCCCGGGGTTAGTCAATCACAGAAATCAGTTCGAGACCCCAAAACTGAGTAATAGTCCAAGAAACGGGCCTGAATCGGCCCAAACTGCGAGTCCTGACGACCAACACGTAAGCACACCAAAACGGTGAGTAATAGTCCATGAAAGAGCCCAGAAACCAACCTAGGATTATTGATGAACGATACATAAACGCACCCCGGGGTTCGTCAATCAAGCAAATCGCTCAGGGACCCCAAATCAGTGACTAATAATCCATGAAACGGGCCAGAATCGGCCAAAACTACGAGTGTTGATGACCGACACATAAACGCACCCCGGTGTTCGTCAATCGTGGAAATCACTCCAAGACCCCAAAACTGAGTAATAGTCCAAGACACGGGTCAGAATCGGCCAAAACTGCGATTGTTGATGACCGACACGTAAGCGCACCTTGGGGTTCAACAACCATGGAAATTTCTTTGGGACCCCAAAACGGTGCGCAATAGTCCACGAAACGGGCTAGAAACGGCCAAAATAGGGAGTGTTGACGACGAACATGTAAACGCACCCCAGGGATCGTTAATCGTGGAAATCGCTCTGGGACCCTAAAACGGTGAGTAATAGACCATGAAAGAGCCCAGACGGCAAAACAAGGATTGTTGATGAACGGCACGAAAACGCACCCGGGGTTCGTCAATCGTGGAAATCGCCCCGGGACCCCTGAATCGGCCAAAATTGAGAGTGTTTAGGACGGACACGTAAACGCACCCCGGGGATCGTCAATCGTGGAAATCGCTGTGGGACCACAAAATGGTGAGTAATAGTCCATGAAAGAGTCCAGAATCTGAAAAACTAGGAATATTGATGAACGACACATAAACGCGCCTCGGGGTTCTTCAATCGTGGAAATCGCACCGGGACCCAAGAAAGTGAGCAATAGACCATGAAATGGTCCAGAATCGGCCAAAAGTGCGAGTGTTGATGAACGACACATAAACGCACCCCGAGGTTCGTCAATCGTGGAAATCACTCCGGGACCCCAAAACTGAGTAATAGTCCAGGAAACGGGCTAGAATCGTCCCAAACTGCAATTATTGATGACCGACACGTATGCGCTGCTTTGGGTTCAACAACCATGGAAATCGCTTTGGGACCCCAAAACGGTGAGTAATAGTCCACGAAACGGGCCAGAATCAGCTAAAATTGTGAGTGTTGACGACGGACACGTAAATGCACCCCGGGGATCGTCTATCGTGGAAACAGCTCTGGGACCCCAAAACGGTGAGTAATATTCCATGAAATAGCCCAGAATCGAACAAAGCTAGGAGTGTTGATGACCTACACGTGAACGCTCCCTAGGGATCGTCAATCGTGGAAATAGCTCTAGGACCCCAAAACGGTGAGTAATAGTGCACGAAACGGACCAGAATTGGCCAAAATTGTGAGTGTTGTTAACCAACACGTAAACGCACCCCGGGGTTCGTCAATTGTGGAAATCACTCCGGGACCCCAAAACCGAGTAATAGTCCAAGAAACGGGCCACAATCGGCCCAAACTGCGAGTATTCATGGCCGACACGTTAGCGCACCTTGGGGTTCAACAACCATGGAAATTGGTCTGGGACTCCAAAACGGTGAGTAATAGTCCATGAAACGGGCCAGAATCGGCCAAAAGTGCGAGTGTTGATGACCGACACGTAAGCGCACCTTGGGCTTCAACAACTATGGAAATTGCTTCGGGACCCCAAAACGGTGAGTAATAGTCCACAAAACGGGTCAGAATTGGCCAAAACTGTGAGTGTTGACGACGGACACGTAAACGCACCCCGGGGATCGTCAATCGTGGAAATCGCTCTGGGACCCCAAAACGGTGAGTAAAACTGCATGAAACGGACCAGAATCCATCAAATTGTGAGTATTGATGACTGACACGTAAACGCACCCCGGGGTTAGTCAATCACGGAAATCACTTCGGGACCTCAAAACTGAGTAATAGTCCAAGAAACGGGCCTAAATCGGCCCAAACTGCGGGTCATGACGATCAACACTTAACCACACCCTGCGGTTCGACAACAATGGATATCGCTTTGGGACCCCAAAATGGTGAGTAATAGTCCATGAAAGAGCCCAGAAACCAACCTAGGATTATTGATGAACGATACATAAACGCACCACGGGGTTCGTCAATCAAGGAAATTGCTCAGGGTCCCCAAATCAGTGACTAATAGTCCATGAAACGGGCCAGAATCGGCCAAAACTACGAGTGTTGATGACCGACACATAAACGCACCCCGGTGTTCGTCAATCGTGGAAACCACTCAGGGACCCCAAAATTGAGTAATAGACCAAGACACGGGTCAGAATCGGCCAAAACTGCGATTGTTGCTGACCGACACGTAAGCGCACCTTGGGGTTCAACAACCATGGAAATCGCTTTGGGACCCCAAAACGGTGAGCAATAGTCCACGAAACGGGCTAGAAACGGCCAAAATTGTGAGTGTTGACGACGAACATGTAAACGCACCCCGGGGATCGTTAATCGTGGAAATCGCTCTCGGACCCTAAAACGGTGAGTAATAGACCATGAAAGAGCCCAGACGGCAAAACGAGGATTGTTGATGAACGACACGAAAACGCACACCGGGGTTCGTCAATCGTGGAAATCGCCCCGAGACCCCAGAAACGGCCAAAATTGAGAGGGTTGACGACAGACACGTAAACGCACCCCGGGGATCGTCAATCGTTGAAATCGCTGTGGGACCCCAAAATGGTGAGTAATAGTCCATGAAAGAGTCCAGAATCGTTGATCGTTGAAATCGCTCTGGGACCCAAAAATCGCTCTGGGACCCCAAAATCGCTGTGGGACCCCAAAATGGTGAGTAATCGTTGAAATCGCTCTGGGACCATGAAAGAGTCCAGTATCGAAAAAACTAGGATTATTGATGAACGACACATAAACGCGCCTCGGGGTTCTTCAATCGTGGAAATCGCTCCGGGACCCAAGACAGTGAGCAATAGTCCATGAAATGGTCCAGAATTGGCCAAAAGTGCGAGTGTTGATGACCGACACGTAAACGCACCCCGAGGTTCGCCAAAAGTGAGTAACAGTCCAAGATACGGGCTAGAATCGGCCCAAACTGCGATTATTGATGACCGACACGTAAGCGCACCTTAGAGTTCAACAACCTTGGAAATCGCTTTCGGACCCCAAAACGGTGAGTAATAGTCCACGAAACGGGCCAGAATCAGCCAAAATTGCGAGTGCTGACGACGGACACGTAAACGCACCCCGGGGATCGTCAATCGTGGAAATAGCTCCGGGACCCCAAAACGGTGAGTAATAGTCCATGAAATAGCCCAGAATCGAACAAAGCTAGGAGTGTTGATGACCTACACGTGAACGCTCCCCAGGGATCGTCAATCGTGGAAATAGCTCTAGGACCCCAAAACGGTGAGTAATAGTGCACGAAACGGACCAGAATTGGCCAAAATTGTGAGTGTTGATAACCAACACGTAAACGCACCCCGGGGTTCGTCAATTGTGGAAATCACTCCGGGACCCCAAAACCGAGTAATAGTCCAAGAAACGGGCGACAATCGGCCCAAACTGCGAGTATTCATGGCCGACACGTTAGCGCACCTTGGGGTTCAACAACCATAGAAATTGGTCTGGGACTCCAAAACGGTGAGTAATAGTCCACGAAACGGGCCAGAATCGGCCAAAAGTGCGAGTGTTGATGACCGACACGTAAGCGCAGCTTGGGCTTCAACAACTATGGAAATCACTTCGGGACCCCAAAACGGTGAGTAATAGTCCACAAAACGGGTCAGAATTGGCCAAAACTGTGAGTGTTGACGACGGACACGTAAACGCACCCCGGGGATCGTCAATCGTGGAAATCGCTCTGGGACCCCAAAACGGTGAGTAAAAGTGCATGAAACGGACCAGAATCCATCAAATTGTGAGTATTGATGACTGACACGTAAACGCACCCCGGGGTTAGTCAATCACGGAAATCACTTCGGGACCCCAAAACTGAGTAATAGTCCAAGAAACGGGCCTAAATCGGCCCAAACTGCGGGTCATGACGATCAACACGTAAGCACACCCTGCGGTTCGACAACAATGGATATCGCTTTGGGACCCCAAAACGGTGAGTAATAGTCCATGAAAGAGCCCAGAAACCAACCTAGGATTATTGATGAACGATACATAAACGCACCCCGGGGTTCGTCAATGAAGGAAATCGCTCAGGGACCCCAAATCAATGACTAATAGTCCATGAAACGGGCCAGAATCGGCCAAAACTAAGTGTGTTGATGACCGACACATAATGGCACCCCGGTGTTCGTCATTCGTGGAAATCACTCCGGGACCCCAAAACTGAGTAATAGTCCAAGACACGGGTCAGAATCGGCCAAAACTGCGATTGTTGATGACCGACACGTAAGCACACCTTGGGGTTCAACAACCATGGAAATTGCTTTGGGACCCCAAAACGGTGAGCAATAGTCCACGAAACAGGCTAGAAACGGCCAAAATTGTGAGTGTTGACGACGAACATGTAAACGCACCCCGGGGATCGTTAATCGTGAAAATCGCTCTGGGACCCTAAAACGGTGAGCAATAGACCATGAAAGAGCCCAGACGGCAAAACAAGGATTGTTGATGAACGACACCAAAACGCACCCCGGGGTTCGTCAATCGTGGAAATCGCCCCGGGACCCGAGAATCGGCCAAAATTGAGAGTGTTGACGATGGACACGTAAACGCACCCCGGGGATCGTCAATCGTGGAAATCGCTGTGGGACCCCAAAATGGTGAGTAATAGTCCATGAAAGAGTCCAGAATCGGAAAAACTAGGATTATTGATGAACGACACATAAACGCGCCTCGGGGTTCTTCAATCGTGGAAATCGCTCCGGGACCCAAGAAAGTGAGCAATAGACCATGAAATGGTCCAGAATCGGCCAAAAGTGCGAGTGTTGATGAACGACACATAAACGCACCCCGAGGTTCGTCAATCGTGGAAATCACTCCGGGACCCCAAAACTGAGTAACAGTCCAGGAAACAGGCTAGAATCGGCCCAAACTGCGATTATTGATGACCGACACGTAAGCGCAGCTTAGGGTTCAACAACCATGGAAATCGCTTTGGGACCCCAAAACGGTGAGTAATAGTCCACGAAACGGGCCAGAATCAGCCAAAATTGTGAGTGTTGACGACGGACACGTAAATGCACCCCGGGGATCATCTATCGTGGAAATAGCTCTGGGACCCCAAAACGGTGAGTAATATTCCATGAAATAGCCCAGAATCGAACAAAGCTAGGAGTGTTGATGACCTACACGTGAACGCACCCCAGGGATCGTCAATCGTGGAAATAGCTCTAGGACCCCAAAACGGTGAGTAATAGTGCACGAAATGGACCAGAATTGGCCAAAATTGTGAGTGTTGATAACCAACACGTAAACGCACCCCGGGGTTCGTCAATTGTGGAAATCACTCCGGGACCCCAAAACCGAGTAATAGTCCAAGAAACGGGCCACAATCGGCCCAAACTGCGAGTATTCATGGCCGACACATTAGCGCACCTTGGGGTTCAATAACCATGGAAATTGGTCTGGGACTCCTAAACGGTGAGTAATAGTCCACGAAACGGGCCAGAATCGGCCAAAACTGCGAGTGTTGATGACCGACACGTAAGCGCACCTTGGGCTTCAACAACTATGGAAATCGCTTCGGGACCCCAAAACGGTGAGTAATAGTCCACAAAACGGGTCAGAATTGGCCAAAACTGTGAGTGTTGACGACGGACACTTAAACGCACCCCGGGGATCGTCAATCGTGGAAATCGCTCTAGGACCCCAAAACGGTGAGTAATAGTGCATGAAATGGAACAGAATCCATCAAATTGTGAGTGTTTATGACTGACACGTAAACGCACCCCGGGGTTAGTCAATCATGCAAATCACTTCGGGACCCCGAAACTGAGTAATAGTCCAAGAAACGGGCCTGAATCGGCCCAAACTGCGAGTCATGACGACCAATACGTAAGCACACCCTGCGGTTCGACAACAATGGATATCGCTTTGGGACCCCAAAACGGTGAGAAATAGTCCATGAAAGAGCCCAGAAACCAACCAAAGATTATTGATGAACGATACATAAACGCACCCCGGGGTTCGTCAATCAAGGAAATCGCTCAGGGACCCCAAATCAGTGACTAATAGTCCATCAAACGGGCCAGAATCGGCCAAAACTACGTGTGTTGATGACCGACACATAAACGCACCCCGGTGTTCGTCAATCGTGGAAATCACTCCAGGACCCCAAAACTGAGTAATAGTCCAAGACACGGGTCAGAATCGGCCAAAACTGCGATTGTTGATGCCCAACACGTATGCGCACCTTGGGGTTCAACAACCTTGGAAATCGCTTTTGGACCCCAAAACGGTGAGCAATAGTCCACGAAACAGGCTAGAAACGGCCAAAACTGTGAGTGTTGACGATGAACATGTAAACGCACCCCGGGGATCGTTAATCGTGGAAATCGCTCTGGGACCTTGGGGTTCAACAACCATGGAAATTGGTCTGGGACTCCAAAACAGTGAGTAATAGTCCAAGAAACGGGCCACAATCGGCCCAAACTGCGAGTATTCATGGCCGACATGTTAGCGCACCTTGGTGTTCAACAACCATGGAAATTGTTCTGGGACTCCAAAACGGTGAGTAATAGTCCATGAAACGGGCCAGAATCGGACCAAACTGTGAGTATTCATCGCCGACATGTTAGCGCACCTTGGGGTTCAACAACCATGGAAATTGGTCTGGGACTCCAAAACGGTGAGTAATAGTCCACGAAACGGGCCAGAATCGGCCAAAACTGCGAGTGTTGATGACCGACACGTAAGCGCACCTTGGGCTTCAACAACTATGGAAATCGCTTCGGGACCCCAAAACGGTGAGTAATAGTCCACAAAACGGGTCAGAATTGGCCAAAACTGTGAGTGTTGACGACGGACACGTAAACGCACCCCGGGGATCGTCAATCGTGGAAATCGCTCTGGGACCCCAAAACGGTGAGTAATAGTGCATGAAACGGACCAGAATCCATCAAATTGTGAGTGTTTATGACTGACACGTAAACGCACCCCGGGGTTAGTCAATCATGGAAATCACTTCGGGACCCCAAACTGAGTAATAGTCCAAGAAACGGGCCTGAATCGGCCCAAACTGCGAGTCATGACGACCAACACGTAAGCACACCCTGCGGTTCGACAACAATGGATATCGCTTTGGGACCCCAAAACGGTGAGTAATAGTCCATGAAAGAGCCCAGAAACCAACCTAAGATTATTGATGAACGATACATAAACGCACCCCGGGGTTCGTCAATCAAGGAAATCGCTCAGGGACCCCAGATCAGTGACTAATAGTCCATGAAACGGGCCAGAATCGGCCAAAACTACGAGTGTTGATGACCGACACATAAACGCACCCCGGTGTTCGTCAATCGTGGAAATCACTCCGGGACCCCAAAACTGAGTAATAGTCCAAGACACGGGTCAGAATCGGCCAAAACTGCGATTGTTGATGCCCGACACGTAAGCGCACCTTGGGGTTCAACAACCATGGTTATCGCGTTTGGACCCCAAAGCGATGAGCAATAGTCCACGAAACAGGATAGAAACGGCCAAAATTGTGAGTGTTGACGATGAACATGTAAACGCACCCCGGGGATCGTTAATCGTGGAAATCGCTCTGGGACCCTAAAACGGTGAGTAATAGACCATGAAAGAGCCCAGACGGCAAAACAAGGATTGTTGATGAACGACACGAAAACGCACCCCGGGGTTCGTCAATCGTGGAAATCGCCCCGGGACCGCAGAATCGGCCAAAATTGAGAGTGTTGACGACGGACACGTAAACGCACCCCGGGGATCGTCAATCGTGGAAATCGCTGTGGGACCCCAAAATGATGAGTAATAGTCCATGAAATAGTCCAGAATCGGAAATACTAGGATTATTGATGAACGACACATAAACGCGCCTCGGGGTTCTTCAATCGTGGAAATCGCTCTGTGACCCAAGACAGTGAGCAATAGTCCATGAAATGGTCCAGAATCGGCCAAAAGTGCGAGTGTTGATGACCGACACATAAACGCACCCCGGTGTTCGTCAATCGTGGAAATCACTCCGGGACCCCAAAACTGAGTAATAGTCCAAGACACGGGTCAGAATCTGCGAAAACTGCGATTGTTGATGCCCGACACGTAAGCGCACCTTGGGGTTCAACAACCATGGAAATCGCATTTGGACCCCAAAACGATGAGCAATAGTCCACGGAACAGGCTAGAAACGGCCAAAATTGTGAGTGTTGACGATGAACATGTAAACGCACCCCGGGGATCGTTAATCGTGGAAATCGCTCTGCGATCCTAAAACGGTGAGTAATAGACCATGAAAGAGCCCAGACGGCAAAACAAGGATTGTTGATGAACGACACGAAAACGCACCCCGTCGTTCGTCAATCGTGGAAATCGCCCCGGGACCCCAGAATCGGCCAAAATTGAGAGTGTTGACGACGGACACGTAAACGCACCCCGGGGATCGTCAATCGTGGAAATCGCTGTGGGACCCCAAAATGGTGAGTAACAGTCCATGAAATAGTCCAGAATCGGAAAAACTAGGATTATTGATGAACGACACATAAATGCGCCTCGGGGTTCTTCAATCGTGGAAATCGCTCCGGGACCCAAGACAGTGAGCAATAGTCCATGAAATGGTCCAGAATCGGCCAAAAGTGCGAGTGTTGATGAACGACACGTAAACGCACCCCGAGGTTCGTCAATCGTGGAAATCACTCCGGGACCCCAAAACTGAGTAACAGTCCAAGAAACGGGCTAGAATCGGCCCAAACTGCGATTATTGATGACCGACACGTAAGCGCACCTTAGGGTTCAACAACCATGGAAATCGCTTTGGGACCCCAAAACGGTGAGTAATAGTCCACGAAACGGGCCAGAATCATCCAAAATTGTGAGTGTTGACGACGGACACGTAAACGCACCCCGGGGATCGTCTATCATGGAAATAGCTCTGGGACCCCAAAATAGTGAGTAATATTCCATGAAATAGCCCAGAATCGAACAAAGCTAGGAGTGTTGATGACCTACACGTGAACACTCCCCAGGGATCGTCAATCGTGGAAATAGCTCTAGGACCCCAAAACGGTGAGTAATAGTGCACGAAACGGACCAGAATTGGCCAAAATTGTGAGTGTTGATAACCAACACGTAAACGCACCCCGGGGTTCGTCAATTGTGGAAATCACTCCGGGACCCCAAAACCGAGTAATAGTCCAAGAAACAGGCCACAATCGGCCCAAACTGCGAGTATTCATGGCCGACACGTTAGCGCACCTTGGGGCTCAACAACCATGGAAATTGTTCTGGGACTCCAAAACGGTGAGTAATAGTCCATGAAACGGGCCAGAATCGGCCAAAACTACGAGTGTTGATGACCGACACGTAAGCGCACCTTGGGCTTCAACAATTATGGAAATCGCTTCGGGACCCCAAAACGGTGAGTAATAGTCCACAAAACGGGTCAGAATTGCCCAAAACTGTGAGTGTTGACGACGGACACGTAAATGCACCCCGGGGATCGTTAATCGTGGAAATCGCTCTGGGACCCCAAAACGGTGAGTAATAGTGCACGAAACGGACCAGAATCCATCAAATTGTGAGTGTTTATGACTGACACGTAAACGCACCCCGGGGTTAGTCAATCATGGAAATCACTTCGGGACCCCAAAACTGAGTAATAGTCCAAGAAACGGGCCTGAATCGGCCCAAACTGCGAGTCATGACGACCAACACGTAGGCACACCCTGCGGTTCGACAACAATTAATATCGCTTTGGGACCCCAAAACGGTGACTAATAGTCCATGAAAGAGCCCAGAAAGCAACCTAAGATTATTGATGAACGATACATAAACGCACCCCGGGGTTCGTCAATCAAGGAAATCGCTCAGGGACCCCAAATCAGTGACTAATAGTCCATGAAACGGGCCAGAATCGGCCTAAATTACGAGTGTTGATGACCGACACATAAACGCACACCGGTGTTCGTCAATCGTGGAAATCACTCCGGGACCCCAAAACTGAGTAATAGTCCAAGACACGGGTCAGAATCGGCCAAAACTGCGATTGTTGATGCCCGACACGTAAGCGCACCTTGGGGTTCAACAACCATGGAAATCGCTTTTGGACCCCAAAACGGTGAGCAATTGTCCACGAAACAGGCTAGAAACGGCCAAAATTGTGAGTGTTGACGATGAACATGTAAACGCACCCCGGGGATTGTTAATCGTGGAAATCGCTCTGGGACCCTAAAACGGTGAGTAATAGACCATAAAAAGAGCCCAGACGGCAAAACAAGGATTGTTGATGAACGACACGAAAACGTACCCCGGGGTTCGTCAATCGTGGAAATCGCCCCGGGACCCCTGAATAGGCCAAAATTTAGAGTGTTGACGACGGACACGTAAACGCACCCCGGGGATCGTCAATCGTGGAAATCCCTGTGGGACCCCAAAATGGTGAGTAATAGTCCATGAAAGAGTCCAGAATCGGAAAAACTAGGATTATTGATGAACGACACATAAACGCGCCTCGGGGTTCTTTAATCGTGGAAATCGCTCCGGGACCCAAGACAGTGAGCAATAGTCCATGAAATGGTCCAGAATCGGCCAAAAGTGCGAGTGTTGATGAACGACATGTAAACGCACCCCGAGGTTCATCAATCGTGGAAATCACTCCGGGACCCCTAAACTGAGTAACAGTCACCGACACGTAAGCGCACCTTAGGGTTCAACAACCATGGAAATCGCTTTGGGACCCCAAAATGGTGAGTAATAGTCCACGAAATGGGCCAGAATTAGCCAAAATTGTGACTGTTGACGACGGACACGTAAACGCACCCCGGGGATCGTCTATCGTGGAAATAGCTCTGGGACCCCAAAACAGTGAGTAATATTCCATGAAATAGCCCAGAATCGAACAAAGCTAGGAGTGTTGATGACCTACACGTGAACGCTCCCCAGGGATCGTCAATCTTGGAAATAGCTCTAGGGCCCCAAAACGGTGAGTAATAGTGCACGAAACGGACCAGAATTGGCCAAAATTGTGAGTGTTGATAACCAACACGTAAACGCACCCCGGGGTTCGTCAATTGTGGAAATCACTCCGGGACCCCAAAACCGAGTAATAGTCCAAGAAACAGGCCACAATCGGCCCAAACTGCGAGTATTCATGGCCGACACATTAGCGCACCTTGGGGCTCAACAACCATGGAAATTGTTCTGGGACTCCAAAACGGTGAGTAATAGTCCATGAAACAGGCCAGAATCGGCCAAAACTGCGAGTGTTGATGACCGACACGTAAGCGCACCTCGGGCTTCAGCAACTATGGAAATCGCTTCGGGACCCCAAAACGGTGAGTAATAGTCCACAAAATGGGTCAGAATTGGCCAAAACTGTGAGTGTTGACGACGGACACGTAAACGCACCCCGGGGATCGTCAATCGTGGAAATCCCTCTGGGACCCCAAAACGGTGAGTAATATTGCATGAAACGGACCAGAATCCATCAAACTGTGAGTGTTTATGACTGACACGTAAATGCACCCCGGGGTTAGTCAATCATGGAAATCACTTCGGGACCCCAAAACTGAGTAATAGTCCAAGAAACGGGCCTGAATCGGCCGAAACTGCGAGTTATGACGACCAACACGTAAGCACACCCTGCGGTTCGACAACAATGGATATCACTTTGGGACCCCAAAACGGTGAGTAATAGTCCATGAAAGAACCTAGAAACCAACCTAAGATTATAGATGAACGATACATAAACGCACCCCGGGGTTCGTCAATCAAGGAAATTACTCAGGGACCCCAAATCAGTGACTAATAGTCCATGAAACGGGCCAGAATCGGCCAAAACTACGAGTGTTGATGACCGACACAAAAACGCACCCCGGTGTTCTTCAATCGTGGAAATCACTCCGGGACCCCAAAACTGAGTAATAGTCCAAGACACGGGTCAGAATCGGCCAAAACTGCGATTGTTGATGACAGACACGTAAGCGCACCTTGGGGTTCAACAACCATGGAAATCGCTTTGGGACCCCAAAACGGTGAGCAATAGTCCACGAAACAGGCTAGAAACGGCCAAAATTGTGAGTGTTGACGATGAACATGTAAACGCACCCCGGGGATCGTTAATCGTGGAAATCGCTGTGGGACCCTAAAACGGTGAGTAATAGACCATGAAAGAGCCCAGACGGCAAAACAAGGATTGTTGATGAACGACACGGAAACGCACCCCGGGGTTCGTCAATCGTTGAAATCGCCCCGGGACCCCAGAATCGGCCAAAATTGAGAGTGTTGACGACGGACACGTAAACGCACCCCGGGGATCGTCAATCGTGGAAATCGCTGTGAGACCCCAAAATGGTGAGTAATAGTCCATGAAAGAGTCCAGAATCGAAAAAACTAGGATTATTGATGAACGACACATAAACGCGCCTCGGGGTTCTTCAATCGTGGAAATCGCTCCGGGACCCAAGACAGTGAGCAATAGTCCATGAAATGGTCCACAATCGGCCAAAAGTGCGAGTGTTGATGAACAACACGTAAACGCACCCCGAGGTTCATCAATCGTGGAAATCACTCCGGGACCCCAAAACTGAGTAACAGTCCAAGAAACGGGCTAGAATCGGCCCAAACTGCGATTATTGATGACCGACACGTAAGCGCACCTTAGGGTTCAACAACCATGGAAATCGCTTTGGGACCCCAAAACGGTGAGTAATAGTCCACGAAACGGGCCAGAATCAGCCAAAATTGTGAGTGTTGATGACGGACACGAAAACGCACCCCGGGGATCATCTATCGTGGAAATAGCTCTTGGACCCCAAAACGGTGAGTATTATTCCAGGAAATAGCCCAGAATCGAACAAAGCTAGGAGTGTTGATGACCTACACGTGAACACTCCCCAGCGATCGTCAATCGTGGAAATAGCTCTAGGACCCCAAAACGGTGAGTAATAGTGCACGAAACGGACCAGAATTGGCCAAAATTGTGAGTGTTGATAACCAACATGTAAACGCACCCCGGGGTTCGTCAATTGTGGAAATCACTCCGGGACCCCAAAACCGAGTAATAGTCCAAGAAACGGGACACAATCGGCCCAAACTGCGAGTATTCATGGCCGACACGTTAGCGCACCTTGGGGTTCAACAACCATGGAAATTGGTCTGGGACACCAAAACGGTGAGTAATAGTCCACAAAACGGGCCAGAATCGGCCAAAACTGTGAGTGTTGATGACCGACACTTAAGCGCACCTTGGGCTTCAACAACTATGGAAATCGCTTCGGGACCCCAAAACGGTAAGTGATAGTCCACAAAACAGGTCAGAATTGGCCTAAACTGTGAGTGTTGACGACGGACACATAAACGCACCCCGAGGATCGTCAATCATGGATATCGCTCTGGGACCCCAAAATGGTGTGTAATAGTGCATGAAACGGACCAGAATCCATCAAATTGTGAGTGTTGATGACCGACACATAAACGCACCCCATTGTTTGTCAATCGTGGAAATCACTCCGGGACCCCAAAACTGAGTAATAGTCCAAGACACGGGTCAGAATTGGCCAAAACTGCGATTGTTGATGACCGACACGTAAGCGCTCCTTGGGGTTCAACAACCATGGAAATCGCTTTGGGACCCGAAAACGGTGTGCAATAGTCCATGAAATAGGCTAGAAACGGCCAAAATTGTGAGTGTTGACGACGAACATGTAAACGCACCCCGGTGATCGTTAATCATGGAAATCGCTCTGGGACCCTAAAACGGTGAGTAATAGACCATGAAAGAGCCCAGACGGCAAAAAAAGGATTGTTGATGAATGACACAAAAACGCACCCCGGGGTTCGTCAATCCTGGAAATCGCCCTAGGACCCCATAATCGGCCAAAATTGAGAGTGTTGACGATGGACACGTAAACGCACCCCAGGGATCGTCAATCGTGGAAATCGCTGTGGGACCCCAAAATGGTGAGCAATAGTCCATGAAGGAGTCCAGAATCGGAAAAACTAGTATTATTGATGAACGACACATAAACGCGCCTCGGCGTTCTTCAATCGTGGAAATCGCTCCGGGACCCAAGACAGTGAGCAATAGTCCATGAAATGGTCCAGAATCGGCCAAAAGTGTGAGTATTGATGACCGACACGTAAACGCACCCCGAGGTTCGTCAATCATGCAAATCACTCCGGGACCCCAAAACTGAGTAACAGTCCAACAAACGGGCTAGAATCTGCCCAAACTACGATTTTTGATGACCGACACATAAGCGCAACTTAGGGTTCAACAACCATGGAAATCGCTTTGGGACCCCAAAACGGTGAGTAATAGTCCACGAAACAGGCCAGAATCAGCAAAAATTGCGAGTGTTGACGACGGACACGAAAAGGAACCCCGGGGA
Organism: Thinopyrum elongatum; assembly: GCA_011799875.1. NCBI lineage: Eukaryota > Viridiplantae > Streptophyta > Magnoliopsida > Poales > Poaceae > Thinopyrum > Thinopyrum elongatum. The sequence goes on along the minus strand of CM022299.1, from coordinate 676,926,991 downwards.
TTGTCAATCGTGGAAATAGCTCTGGGACCCCAAAACGGTGAGTAATAGTCCATGAAAGAGCCCAGAATCGAACAAAGCTAGGAGTGTTGATGACCTACACGTGAACGCTCCCCAGGGATCGTCAATCGTGGAAATAGCTCTAGGACACCAAAACGGCGAGTAATAGTGCACGAAACGGACCAGAATTGGCCAAAATTGTGAGTGTTGATAACCAACACGTAAACGCACCCCGGGGTTCGTCAATTGTGGAAATCACTCCGGGACCCCAAAAGCGAGTAATAGTCCTAGAAACGGGCCACAATCGGCCCAAACTGCGAGTATTCATGGCCGACACGTTAGCGCACATTGGGGTTCAACAACCATGGAAATTGGTCAGGGACCCCAAATCGGGCCAGAATCGGACAAACCTAGGATTATTGATGATCGGTACATAAACGCACCCCGGGGTTCGTCAATCATGGAAATCACTCAGGGACCCCAAATCAGTTAGTAATAGCCCATGAAACGGGCCAGAATAGGCCAAAACTACGATTGTTGATGACCGACACGTAAGCGCACCTTGGGGTTCAACAACAATGGAAATCGCTTCGGCCAAACGGTGAGTAATAGATCACGAAACGGGTCAGAATCGGCCAAAACCGCGAGTGTTGATGACCGACACGTAAACGCACCCCAGGGTTCGTCAATCGTGGAAATCACTCCAGGACCACAAAACAGTGACTAGTAGTCCACGAAACGGGCCAGAATCGGCCAAAACTGCGAGTGTTGATTACCGACACGTAAGCGCACCTTGGACTTCAACAACTATGGAAATCGCTTCAGGACCCCAAAACGGTGAGTAATAGTCCACAAAACGGGTCAGAATTGGCCAAAACTGTGAGTGTTGACGACAGATACGTAAACGCACCACGGGGATCATCAATCATGGAAATCGCTCTGGGACCCCAAAACGGTGAGTAATAGTGCATGAAACGGACCAAAATCGATCAAATTGTGAGTGTTGATGACCGACACGTAAACGCACCCCGGGGTTAGTCAATCATGGAAATCACTTCGGGACCCCAAATGTCAGAGTAAATGACCACGGGTAGTCTCATCAGCCCCCCACGGTATTTCAAGACATCAGGGCCAACTGCGCCCCTCATACCTCCTGAAAGCACGGCCGCCTTCTTGGGCCGGCAGGTCCAAGAGGCCGGCTACTGGAAGGCGGCGAAACCCCAGAAGGCAGCCACGAGAGGAGCCGGCTCCTAGGAGGCGGTCCCTTGTCCCCTCGAAGTCAGCACCACATTACCTCGACAAGACAAGGGATGGCTACAGTGCAGCCTGCCACAGCCAAATCCAGGACGGGATGTCACCGCAGAGCTGCGTACTAGGCGGACACCCCCCACCCAGCGCGGCACTGCTGCCGCATAATCCATGACATCACTAGCGTCAGAGGGAGCCACGCTCCCATGACGGGCGGTCAGTACGGCCCGCAGGAGGCAGATCCTACCTGTCTGCGGGCCACCAGAAGGCGGCAAACCTCAAGCAGGCAGCAACAGGGAAGGGCCGACTCCTAGCAGGCGGCCCTTCACCCCCTTGGAGTCTGTGCGCCATTAACCAGATGTGACGGGGTGTGGCTACAGTGAGCGCCCTCTAGGCGGCGGGACTGTAGCCACGCTCCCCTCGACAAAGCCTTCGTCATCAGGGGCGAGGCTACAGTATAAAGAAGTCAACATGGCCCGCAGGCGGCGGGCCCTACCTGTTGGCCGAGATCACGGCAGCCGGCGGAAACCACCAGGCGGCGGGCCCCAGCGGTCGGCCAAGAAGCCGGCAACCACAGACGCTGACGGCCAGGTCCTACGCCCGACCGGATTACCATTGTGCCCTTGGGGTTAGGCCTATATAAACCCCCCAAGCTTCCCCATGTAGGGAGAGGGGACCTTTTAGTTCAGCACCCACGCCGCTCACACATAGAGAAAAGAGTAGGGCTAGCCTTGCCTTTCTTCCTCCTCTAGCCGAAACAGCTCAAGGAGCGAGCTTGTAGCTACCTTGTGATCATAGTCATCATGCGAAGACCCCGTAGAGCAGGATTAGGGGTGTTATCTCCGAGGAGAGCCCCGAACCTGGGTAAGATTCGCAGGCGTCCGCAGTCTCGCTCACTCCCGCTTCCAGAGCCCGGGGACGTATTGTTGTCCCCATCCACGATAAGCCACCCCCTGGCATATGTCGCACGATATCCACGACACCAAAACTGAGTAATAGTCCAAGAAACGGGCCTGAATTGGCCCAAACTGCGAGTCATGACGACCAACACGTAACCACACCTTGGGGTTCAACAACAATGGATATCGCTTTGGGACGCCAAAACGGTCACCGAGGTGCTGGTCATCAGCCACGACGGAGCCTCCGACCAGGCCGGCCGGGACCCGTTGCAGGCGGCAATGCGGGACCTGTCTGCACCCGTAGCGCCTGGTGCGAATGGCGAAACGGTGGAAGCGTGCCGTATCGCACTCCTCGACAACGCCAACAAGTTGGCGGCCATGAGACGCCTCACCGAGGCCTACCACCGCGAGATCGACCACACCGTCTGCGGCACGCCGGCCGCTGGCGAACCCAGCCGCGTGGGCATGGTCCGGCAGCGCGGCGCAGCCATCGCTAGCATGCTGGGGGCCAACCGCCCAGTCTACGCCACGCCAATGGAGAACTTACGCGCCGCCCAGGAGGCAGCAGACGAGCTGAACCGCCTGGAGGGCGACGAGCGTCGCTGCATGACGAAAGCGTGTCCAGCAGCTCATCGACATGGCCGCCGCACAGCAAGAAGCCGGCCGCCGCATGGTGGAACCCGGCTTACAGGACGAGAACCTTCTCCCTCACCGAGAAGACGGCGTGACCTCCCGGACGCCGACAGCCGGCGCCCGCGACCGGGGAGATCGAGAGCCGGCTGTTAGCCACGGCCGCACACGCATCACCATCGAGCGCGACCAAGACGGCCGCCCACGTGCAGTGGAACGGCGGGACGATCGACCGCCTCCCTCGCGCAGGGAGAGGAGCGCCTCCCCCCCACCTGTTGAGCATCCGATTCTCGGAGACCGCCTACGACCCCGTGAAGGAGTCAGAGAGAACGACGCCCCCCTCCGGATCGACAGCTTGGCTCGATCCTTGGCATTAGAAGAAGAAGATGCGATCGGCCCGCCTTGTTTGAGCCCCCGCATTCGCGACGAGCCCTTCCCCAAAGGGTTCTCGCTTCCTCGAGACACTCCAAAGTACAACGGTTCCGTGAAGCCGGAGGATTGGCTGGTTGACTACTCCACCGCCGTCAGCATAGCAAACGGCAACAAGCGCGTTGCCGTGAAGTACGTTCCGCTCATGCTCCAGGGCACGCCCTGGACATGGCTGAACAGCCTCAAGCCCTACAGCGTCAACAGCTGGCTGGACTTTACTGAAGTTTTCATTCGCAACTTCACCAGCACCTACAAGCGGCCGCGCAAGCCTCGCCAGCTCTCCCTGTGTGTCCAAGGCCCAACCGAGTCCACCCGCGAGTACTTGACGCGGTGGGCCAAACTGCGCAACTCCTGCGAAGAGGTGCATGAGGTGCAAGCCATAGAATACTTCACTACCGGGTGCCGAGAGGGCACCCTACTCAGGCACCGACTCCTCTGCGATGAGCCGGCCACGCTCGACGAGCTGCTAGTCATAGCGGACAAGTATGCCACCGCCGACTCCTCCATGAAGTCAGAGCTTCGAGTGGACGCATCTGGAAAGATGCTCCCTCCGGCCCCTCAAACGCCGGCTGGTGACTCTAGTCGGCGCCAGCAGTCGAACGACAACAAATGAAAGGTTCAGCAACCGGCTTCCACCAGCCGGCAGGTGGCAGCAATTGAAGACCAGCAGCCGGATGGGCAACCCGGCCCCAAGCATCAGAAAGGCGGCAAGCCTGCTTGGTTGCCCGCCTTCTCCTTCGAGCAAACCCTTGATGCTCCCTGCAAGTTCCATAGCGGCACGAAGCGGTCCAACCACACCACCTGGAAGTGCCACTGGATCACCCGCATTGCCAAAGGCGAAGGAGTGCCCCCTCTGCCTGCTGGCCCGCCGGCCCCGCCTCCTCAGCAGCTGGCGGCCCGCCCCGTCGGCGCAATCCAAGATGAATTCCCCAAAGAACACAGAGCCTAAGTCGTCTTCAACAGTGTGGCCGACGACAAGCACAGCCGATGTCAGCAGCACCGCGAGGTGAACACGGTCGCTTCTGAGGTCCCAGAGTTCATGCACTAGTCCGAGAGGCCTATCAGCTGGAGCCGCGCTGACCACCCGGAGGTGATGCCTTCTCCGAGGTCCTACGCCCTGGTACTGGATGCCACCTTTTCAATGGAGCGGCGAGCCTGTCGCTTCTCCCGAGTTCTGATAGACGGAGGTAGCAGCATCAACATCCTCTACCGTGACACCCTGGAGAAGCTTTGCGTCAAGGAGAAGCAGCTCCAGCCCAGCCGGACTGTCTTCCATGGCATTGTACCTGGCCTTTCCTGTTCTCTAATCGGCAAGATCAAGATTGATGTCCTCTTCAGAGACAAAGATCACTTCCACCGTGAGCCGATCTGGTTCGAGGTGGTGGACCTGGAGAGCCCCTACCACGCGCTCCTTGGCCGGCCTACTCTGGCCAAGCTCATGGCGGTGCCACACTACGCCTACCTCAAGAAGAAGATGCCGGGTACCAAGGGCATCATCACCATAGCCGGTGACTACCAGAAGTCGGCCGCCTGTGCTGCTGCCAGCAGTAAGCTGGCCGAGTCCCTTGTGATTGCTGCCGAGAGGCGGCTCCTTGACCGGGTTGTGGCTATGGCCGGCAAGCAGCCGGACATGTCACCAGACCCAAAGGACTCGGAAGCCCAGGGTTCCTTCCAGCCAGCCAAAGAAACCAAGAAGATTCCCTTGGACCCTGAGCACCCGGAGAGATTCGCTGTCGTGGGGGCCCACCTCGACAGCAAATAGGAAAGCGAGCTTGTCGATTTCCTTCGTGAGAATTGGGACATCTTTGCATGGTCCCCCAAGGACATGCCGGGTGTTCCGAAGGATTTCGCCGAGCACAAGCTACATGTCAGATTAGATGCCAAACCAGTCAAGCAACCCCTCCGCCGCCTGTCAGAGGAGAAGAGAAGAATTGTTGGTGAAGAGATATCCCGGCTTCTAGCAGCCGGCTTCATTATGGAAGTGTTTTTTCAAGAGTGGCTAGCCAACCCAGTCCTTGTACTGAAGAAGAACAACAAGTGGCGCATGTGCATTGATTACACCAGCCTCAACAAAGCTTGCCCCAAAGATCCATTTGCTTTGCCCCAGATAGATGAAGTGATAGACTCCACAGCCGGATGCGAGCTGCTGTCTTTCATTGATGCCTACTCTGGCTACCACCAGATCAAGTTGAACCCGGCCGATCGACTGAAGACAGCCTTCATCACACCATTCGGAGCCTTCTGCTACCTGACCATGACATTCGGCTTGAGAAATGCCGGTGCCACTTTTCAGCATTGCATGCAGAAGTTCCTCCTCAAACAACTCGGCAAAAATGCCCACGTCTATGTAGACGATATTGTGGTAAAGACGGAGAAGTGCGGTACCCTCTTGGAAGATCTCAAGGAGACTTTTGATAATCTGCGCCGTTTTCAAATCAAGCTCAACCTAGAAAAGTGTGTATTCGGAGTCCCAGCCGGCCAGCTCCTTGGCTTTCTTGTCTCAGAACGCGGCATCGAATGCAACCCTGTGAAGATCAAGGCCATCAAGAGGATGGAGAGACCTGCACGACTGCGAGACGTCCAGAAATTCACCGGGTGCTTGGCGTCCATCAGCCGCTTCATCAGTCGGCTGGGTGAGAAGGCTCTTCCCCTGTACCAGTTGATGAAGAAAACCACTCACTTCGAGTGGAACGACAAGGCGGACGAGGCCTTCCTCCAGCTCAAGAAGATGTTGACCACGCTGCCTGTCCTGGCGGCTCCGGCTGCTAAGGAGCCCATGCTCCTCTACATCGCCGCCACCAGCCGGGTGGTCAGCACTGTCATCGTGGTAGAGCGCCCAGAGGACGGCAAGGCACAGCCGACCCAGAGGCCCGTGTACTACTTGAGTGAGGTGTTGTCGGCCTCCAAGCCGAACTACCCCCACTACCAGAAGATGTGCTATGGCATGCACTTCGCCGCCAAGAAACTCAAGCCATACTTTCAAGAGCACCCCATCACGGTTGTCTGCACCGCCCCACTTGCGGAGATCATAGGCAGCAGAGATGCATCAGGCCGGGTGGCCAAATGGGCCATCGAGCTGGCCCCCTACACCATCTTCTACCAGCCTCGCACCGCCATCAAGTCCCAAGTGCTGGCCGACTTCCTTGTCGACTGGGCCGAGACCTAGTACCTGCCGCCAGCGCCGGATTCCACCCATTGGCGAATGCACTTTGATGGCTCAAAGATGCGCGCCGGTTTGGGAGCCAGCATCGTCCTCACTTCTCCCAAAGGCGACAAGCTCAGATACACGCTCCAAATCCATTTTGCCGTCTCCAACAACATGGCCGAGTACGAGGCACTAGTACACGGACTCCGGCTGGCCAAGGAGATTGGCATCCGCCGGATTCTGTGCTACGGCGACTCGGACTTGGTGGTCCAATAGTCGTCTGGCAACAGGGACGCCAAGGATGCAAACATGGCGAGCTACCGCTTCCTCGTACAGTAGATCAGTGGATATTTTGACGGGTGCAAGTTCCTTCACGTGCCACGGACCGACAACGACCAAGCAAATACCCTGGCGCGGATCGGCTCCACCTGGCAAGCTATACCAGTCGGCGTCTCCCTTCAGTGCCTCCGCAAGCCATCTATCAAGCCTTCACCGGAATCAGAATCTATCTTCGTGTCGGCTGCCCCCGAAACAGTCGGATCCAACTCGGGGGCTGCAGCAGGCGGCTTAGGGACTGCAGCAGTCGCACCAGGCCGGGGGACTTCAGAACCTGTCTCGGGGGCTGCAGCAGTCGGCCCGAGGACTTCGGCAGGCGGCTCGGGGACTGCAGCAGTCGGCTCGAGGACTTCGGCAGGCGGCCCGGGGACTGCAGCAGTAGCACCCGGCCCGGGGACCTCAGAACCCAGCCCAGGGACTGCAGCAGCCAGCCCGGGGACTTCAATGATGCAGCAAGCGGCGGATGACCCCACCCCACCGTCTCCCAACCCAACCGCCCTAGTACCGGTGGCCGTGATGACAGTGGTCGAAGCACCATCATGGGCGCAGCCCATCCTCAACTTCCTGGTGATCGGAGAGCTACCAGCCGACAAGACCTTGGCCCGGCAAGTGCAATGCCGGGCAGCAGCGTACATGATAGTGAACAGAGAGCTGGTTAGGCGCAGTATCACCGGTGTTTTCCAGTGCTGCGTAGAGCCAGAGAAGGGCAAAGCAATCCTCAGAGACTTCCACCAAGGCGAGTGTGGCCACCACGCGGCCTCCAGATCCCTTGTTGCCAAAGCTTTCCGCCACGGTTTCTTCTGGCCGACTGCTTTAGAGGACGCCAAGGATTTGGTCAAGAAGTGTAAGGGGTGCCAAAAATTCAACTCCAAGCAACATCTGCCGGCTTCTGCACTCAAGACCATCCCCCTTACTTGGTCCTTCGCCGTCTGGGGGCTGGACATGGTGGGCCCATTCAAGACAGCACGCGGCGGCATGACTCATCTACTTGTCGTCGTGGACAAAATCACCAAGTGGATTGAAGCAAAGCCAATCAAGAAGCTCAATGGTCCGACTGCTGTGACCTTCATCGCAGATATCACCGTCCGATACGGTGTACCACACAGCATCATCGCCGACAACAGCACAAACTTTGCCAAAGGCGCCTTGGCCCGTTTCTGCGCGACGCAGGGCATCCGACTGGACTTAGCGTCCGTTGCCCATCCGCAGTCAAACGGCCAAGTCGAGCGAGCAAACGGCCTCATATTGTCCGGCATCAAGCCCCGACTGGTCGAGCCACTGGAGCGCTCGGCCGGCTGCTGGATCGACGAGCTGATGGCCATCCTGTGGAGTCTCTGCACCACTCCGAACAAATCAACTGGCTTCACTCCCTTCTTCCTCGTGTACAGGGCCGAGGCCGTCATCCCAACTGACATCGAGTTTGACTCACCTCGCGTCACCATGTACACGGAGGCGGAGGCGAAGGAAGCATGAGAAGACGGCGTCCATCTGCTGGAAGAGGGCCAGCTGTTAGCACTCAGCCGGTCCGACATCTACCAGCAGACCCTGTGCCGCTACCACAGTCTGAAGGTCAAGCCACGATCCTTCCAAGAGGGAGACCTTGTGCTTCGGCTGATCCAGCGAACAGCCAGCCAGCACAAGCTCTCGGACCCTTGGGAAGGCCCCTTCATCATCAGCAAAGCCTTGGGCAACGACTCCTATTACCTGATCGACGCGCAGAAGCCCAGGGCGCGCAAGAGGGATGATTCCGGCAAGGAAATAGAGCGCCCATGGAACGCAAATCTCCTCCGAAGATTTTACAGTTGATGCAGTATGTACCATGCTACCTTTTGCATTAAGCGCAAAGACATCGGGTACCTCGAGGAGCACTTGGGGGCTACCCTTTTTATCTATATGATAAGTTTTATGCCTGTGAATGTGTTATTTCATTCCTCCGCGTGGCACCGGGTCCGACCAGTCGGCCCGAGGGCTTGCTGCCTTGTGCTATGTTGATGCTACCAACAGTTGGACAAGTAGTGTGCCGGCATCTAAGCCTTCTCATGCCTTAAGCCGCAGCTCGCAGAGCGACTGTTCGGCTGGCGAGAGTTAAAGGCAGGAAATGGTGCCCACACAAAAAATGGCTAAGGAAAAAAGCACCCACATAGGCCAAGCCGGCTCCTCGCCTCACTGTCCGGCTGCTGAGCAGCCGGCCGGCCGGCTTCTCACTTAACTTGCTACGTTCTAAGCGGCCAAAGTACTTGTCTTCCGAAAATGGCCAAGTACCTGACCCAGCCATAGACCGCAGAGCGGAAGTCTGGCTGGCAAGGCGGCAGCCAAGGGAAGGCGGCAAAGGAAAAATCCAAAAAGAACAGAAAAGCAAGACAAGTCAGAACCCGGCAAGGCACAACTTGTGCGGGAATTAATTTACATAGCAAGGCTCATAACCAGAATTCAACAAAGATTGAATACACCCCCAGCGGGTGGAACTGCGCAAATTTCACAAACTTGCCCAAAAGATCACAAAAGCAGGAAAGGATAAGATAAAACTGGCTGCCTAGGCCAGAGGAGCAGCAGGCGGGTCCGGCAGGTTGGTGGAGGCAGCGGCGCCGGTTGGTGGAGCGGCCGACTGGTGAGTCTCAGCCTGGTCAGCACCAGCAGCAGTCCGCGCAGCCACACGCGGCTCGCTGCTCGAGGCTCGATCGGGCAGAGGCTGGACGTCCGCTCCGTCCTCTGGTGCGTCATCTTCGCCATCCTCGCCCTCATCGCTGGAAGCGATTACCTCCACCGAGTCCTCGCCATCCTCCAGGGTCAGCGCGAACCAGTTGGGCGGCACCTCGGCGCCCTCCTTGTCCAGCTCGGGGACAAAAACGGCGGTGTCGGCGTACTCGGCGAGCGCCGCTGCACGATGAGTGAGAGCGCGGCCCACCGCCGCCAGCTCCGGTCCGGCCTCCTGCCGGAAGGTGGTCAGCTGGGCCAAATCCAGGCCCGGATATCATGCCTTGGTAAACTCCAAGCCTGTCCGCTTACCCGCCCAAGCCTCGGCGCCCTTCCAAGCCTCGAAGCGGCCGACTGCCACCTCCAACCAGTCGGCAGTCCGACTGGGGGTGCGCGGGACTCGGGCGTCGGGCCAGATGGCGGACAGCACCTGAGCCCCGGCGCGCTGCAGGTGGCGGAGTATCCTGTGAGCCGGCTACACGCGCACCTTGATGGCCAGAAGCTGCTCGCCGATATTCCAGGTTGCGTTGGGCGCGATGTCCTGGCCCGCCCCCCTCCGCACGTCGCGACGTGCCTCGATGGCCTGGCTGACGGTGGCGGAGTGACCGGGAAAGTATTCTGCACAAGAAGAAAATTAAAGATTAAAGGCTGGAAGCCGACTCCTTCAGCAGTCGGCAGCCGTTCAAAAGAAGGATGGACTTACCGTCAATCATGTCCTCGATCTCAACGTAGCGTGCGGTGAGGAACGCCTCCTTCTCGGCCCACTTTGAGCATTCAGTCTTGAACTCGGCCTTGAGGGCATCCTCGCACTCCTTCAGCCTCTGGAGCTCTGCCTTATGCCGACCCGCCTGGTCCGCCAGCTCCTTGACCAGGCGGTCGCACTCCTGAGCTGCCTTGCTACGCTCCTCCTCCTTGGTGTGCAGCTCGGTTTGGGCCTCGCCAAAGCGTTGCTGCAGTTCGGCGGCTGCCCCTGCAAAGATAAGAAATAAAAAGACATCAACAATCTGCAAAGAAGACGAGTGGTTGCCAGGAGATCCGGCCTGACTGCTCAGCAGTCGACCTGAATCTCGGGGACTACACCCAGCGGGTGCGCTGACACGCCCCCGCGAGGGAGAAGGCGGAGTGCTTACTCCGGCTCTCGGTCAAGTCAGTGGTCCGCTTAGCCAGCTCCTGGACATGGGAGTTGAAGGCGGCTCCGCGTATGTTGTGGTAATCCTGCAACAAAGAAAACATAAGTGAAAATAAGTTAGCACTCAGAACTTACCTTGAAGTTCCGAGCTGCCTGCTCAGCAGCCGGGCCGGAACTCGGGGACTACACCCAGTGGGTGCGCTGGCGCGCCCCCATGGAAGATTACAAGAATAAAAAACAAGATGCAAGACGCATACCCGGACGGCCGACCGCGTCACCAAAAACGCCTGCGTGTACTGCTGGAGAGCGGCGCCTTGGGCCTGGAACCGGGCCTGGACGTCTTGTGCAGCCGTATTCAGAACACCCGTCCCGCCCCCAGGCATCCCCTCCGGTGGGGCAGCACTAGTGGCCTCGGCATCGGGGGCCGATGAGCTTGCAGTCCCGATCTCCAGCGGGCGTGGTGGTGAAGCCGCCTTCCCCGCACGCCAGCGCACCGGAGTGTGGACCACGGGAGTCGAGCCCACCACCAACCCGCCACTTACTGGCGGCACCAGCGGCACATCAGGCTGACTACCATCGACGTCGGCAGTCGGCGCTTGCGGGGGCCCCTCCGCCTCCAAGATGACGGGGTCGCCCCCTCCCCTCTCCAGGCCCGACCGGTCGCCACCGGCTCCTCCGGTCGGTGCCCGGCCATCCGGCACCTGCCGCTCCGCGCACTGCGGGACGGAGGACTCCGGGGCACGGCCGCGTGCCGCCTTTTCCGCCTATGCCTCGGCGGCCGCGGCCGCCCGCCCCTTGGCTGCTGCGTCGGCTTGGACCTTGGTTGCCGCGTTGGCCTCCGCCTGCGCCGCCTTGGCCTCCGCCGCCTTCTCCCGGGCAGTGGCATCCCGTTCTTCTTGCGCCTCCCGCGCGTTCCTCTCCGTCGCCTCCCTAAGGTCGGCAAGCATGTCCATGCGGCTGGGCTCTGCAGAGCCGCCCGCCGCCCCAATCACCGAAGCAGACGGGGCCCACTCGAGAGAGAGCGGGGCCCTGTTCAAGCCAAACAAAAATTAAGAAGAGGTTTGGGAGAAAAGAAAACGCAAGAAAAGATTGAATACTTACACGGACACCATCGGGCGCTGCGTTGGGGCCTTCTGGAAGAGGGCTGCCTTCGCAGCAGCATCCTGCCGCTTGGTCATGGCAGCCGAAGACTTTGGCTTCTTGGGCCGGCTACCGCACAACCCGGCGCCGGTTCGGCGCTTCTGCACGCCGCCGCTGCAGTCGGCACGGCTGAAGAGCTCGCGCCTGGCATGTCGGTGCCGTAAATACGGCACGGCTCATTGTCTTCATCATCATCATCCGGCCAGTCCCCAAGTCCGCCTCCTGAGGAGCCGCCTGCTCCATCACCACCACCACCGCCCGTGGCGTCGTCTTCCTCCATGGCGGCCGCCCACAAGTCGGGGTCGCCCATGTCGCTCACCGACCGGTCCGGCAGGTACTGATGACCTAGCTCCAGAGCATCGGCTGCCGACTGAGTCGAGCAAATCGGCACCATGGACGACCAGTTAGGCGGCAAAAACAGAACCCGGACGAAAGAAAGAACAAAGTATTAACGACTCACCGCAGGCGGCGGGTGTGCGCGGCTGTACGGCGGCTTGCCGAACTTCCAACCCTTCTCCAGGAGCTTGCAATTGGAGAAGTAATTGACCAGCCGGACCACCTCCACATCCGGCAGCTCTTTGGTGCACATCCGGCACGGGTCCTGGTGCCCGCTGATGCGGCTCATGATATGAGGTCGGGCTTGGAGGGGGAGCACTCGGCGCGCCACAAAGGCGGTCAGCAGATCCGAGGCCTTGAGGCCTTCCGACTCCGTCATCACTTGAAGCCGGGTGAGGGCGGCGGAGGAGGCGGCTGACGGATGCCTCGGCCGAAACTGCCAGTTGGTGCGCAGCTCAACCGGCGAGCCGGCCGCATTAGCCGGCAAGTTGATGTAGTCCCTCGTCGGATGGAGGTTCTTGACGTAGAAGTAAGATTTTTGCCACAGCTTGGCCGACTGTAGCAGGGGGATGGACGGGAAGCGGACTCCGGTACCCGAACGCCGCACTGCAACGCAGGCGCCACACTGGGCCGCCTCTTTCTTGGAGGCGGTGCCAAGCTTGAGGTAAAAGAACTCCCCCCAGAGCTCGAGGGTGGGGAGAGTACCAAGGTAGCCTTCACATAGAGTGACGAAGGCGGCCAGCAGCACCACCGTGTTTGCCGTGAGATGGTGCGGCTGTACTTTGTAGAAAGTGAGAAAAGAGCGATGGAAGCCGCTCGCCGGCTGGCCGAAGCCGCGAAGAAAGTGCGACCGGAAGACGACGCGTTCGTCGTCGTTTGGCACCGGCGAGATCTCCACCTCGGGGGGGACATGCACCTTCACGTGCGTCTCACGAGGAAGCCACCGCGTCTGCTGAAGAAAGGTAAGATGGTCTTCATGGACGTTGCAGCCATCCCAGTCGCCGGCCCACTCGCGCGCCATGGATTTGGGTGCTCGACGGAGGCACGGCGCGGCAACGTGCTGGCGAACCCGCGGCGGAGCAAGAAAGCCGCGGAGCGAGCGGGCCCGACGATGGCGAGCTGTGGCAGCGCCTCGGCAAGAGGGAGGGGCACGGCAGCGGCAGGGAAACAAAGAAGAAGAACGGCGAGGACGAAGGGAGAGGAGGGCGCGCGTGTGTCTGCCGTCCCCTCCTCTCCCTACTTATAGCCCCTCGCGGTGGAGCCGAGGGGGCGGAACATGGGGGGTCGTGGGATTAACTGCGCCCACTCCCCCCATGACCCCGCACTATCCGCGCCTTAAATGGCGCGCGATTAATGAACCACAGAAGCCCAACCTCCCGTCTCGGCCGCAGCGGATCCGCGCGCGCGCCGAGGCTCTGTAGTGGCGGGCCCCGGCCTGCGGCGACATCCCATCGCGCACGCTGGCTGGCAGGCCGGCCTGGCCTGCTGGCGCCGCGTGGCCGGCGAGCAACGGGCGGCAAGCCTGCTATCCGGCTGGCGTGCCACCCGGTCTCCACCACAACATTTCGAATTCACCAAGCGGACCGCCTGGCCACGGCCGACTCCTAGCTGTCGGCACCCCCAGAAGACGGACGCCGCAACTACAATAGACCACTCGGAGTAGGAAGCTACTGATGCTTCTCGCCTTTTCAGCCGCGGCGCCCCACCAGCTTCGAGGACTACTGTCGGAGTAAATGAGCACGGGTAGGCTCATCAGCCCCCCACGGTATTTCAAGACTTCGGGGCCAACTGCGCCCCTCATACCTCCTGAAAGCACGGCCGCCTTCTTGGGCCGGCAGGTCTAAGATGCCGGCTACTAGAAGGCGGCGAAACCCCAGAAGGCGGCCACGAGAGGAGCCGGCTCCTAGGAGGCGGTCCCTTGTCCCCTCGAAGTCAGCACCACATCACCTCGACAAGACAAGGGATGGCTACAGTGCAGCCTGCCACCCCAGAATCCAGGACGGGACGTGGCCGTAGAGCTGCGTACTGGGCGGACACACCCCACCCAGCGCGGCACTGCTGCTGCATAAACCGTGACATCACTAGCGTCAGAGGGAGCCACGCTCCCATGACGGGCGGTCAGTACGGCCCGCAGGCGGCGGGTCCTACCTGTCTGCGGGCCACCAGAAGGCGGCAAACCTCAAGCAGGCGGCAACAGGGGAGGGCCGACTCCTAGCAGGTGGCCCTTCTCCCCCTTGGAGTCTGTGCGCCATTAACCAGATGTGACAGGGTGTGGCTACAGTGAGCGCCCGCCAGGCGGCGGGACTGTAGCCACGCTCCCCCCGACAAAGCCTTCGTCATCAGGGGAGAGGCTACACTATAAAGAAGTCAACATGGCCCGCAGGCGGCGGGCCCTACCTGTCGGCCGAGATCACGGCAGCCAGGGGGACCCACCAGGCGGCGGGCCCCAGCGGTCGGTGGAGAAGCCGGCAACTAGAGACGCTGACGGCCGAGTCCTACGCCCGGCCGGATTACCATTGTACCCTTGGGGGGTAGGCCTATATAAACCCCCCAAGCTTCCCCATGCAGGGAGAGGGGACCTTTTAGTTCAGCACCTTCTCGGCCCACTTCGAACTCCTTCAGCAGTCGGCAGCCGTTCAAAAGAAGGATGGACTTACCGTCAATCATGTCCTCGATGTCAACGTAGCCTGCGGTGAGGAACGCCTCCTTCTCGGCCCACTTCGAGCGTTCAGTCTCGAACTCGGCCTTGAGGGCGTCCTCGCACTCCTTCAGCCTCTGGAGCTCTGCCTTATGCCGACCCGCCTGGTCCGCCAGCTCCTTGACCAGGCGGTCGCACTCCTGAGCTGCCTTGCTACGCTCCTCCTCCTTGGTGTGCAGCTCGGTTTGGGCCTCGCCCAAGCGTTGCTGCAGTTCGGCGGCTGCCCCTGCAAAGATAAGAAAGAAAAGACATCAACAATCTGCAAAGAAGACGAGTGGTTGCCAGGAGATCCGGCCTGACTGCTCAGCAGTCGACCTGAATCTCGGGGCCTACACCCAGCGGGTGCGCTGACACGCCCCCGCGAGGGAGAAGGCGGAGTGCTTACTCCGGCTCTCGGTGAAGTCAGTGGTCCGCTTAGCCAGCTCCTGGACATGGGAGTTGAAGGCGGCTCCGCGGATGTTGTGGTAATCCTGCAACAAAGAAAACATAAGTGAAAATAAGTTAGCACTCAGAACTTACCTTGAAGTTCCGAGCTGCCTGCTCAGCAGCCGGGCCGGAACTCGGGGACTACACCCGGTGGGTGCGCTGGCGCGCCCCCATGGAAGATTACAAGAATAAAAAACAAGATGCAAGACGCATACCCGGACGGCCGACCGCGTCACCAAAAACGCCTGCGTGTACTGCTGGAGAGGGGCGCCTTGGGCCTGGAACCGGGCCTGGCCGTCTTGTGCAGCCGTATTCAGAACACCCGTCCCGCCCCCAGGCATCCCCTCCGGTGCGGCGGCACTAGTGGCCTCGGCATCAGGGGCCGATGAGCTTGCAGTCCCGATCTCGAGCGGGCGTGGTGCTGAAGCCGCCTTCCCCGCACGCCAGCGCACCGGAGTGCGGACCACGGGAGTCGAGCCCACCACCAACCCGCCACTGACTGGCGGCACCAGCGGCACGTCAGGCTGACTACCATCGACGTCGGCAGTCGGCGCTTGCGGGGGCCCCTCCGCCTCCAAGATGACGGGGTCGCCCCCTCCCCTCTCCAGGCCCGACCGGTCGCCACCGGCTCCTCCGGTCGGTGCCCGGCCATCCGGCACCTGCGACTCCGCGCACTGCGGGACGGAGGACTCCGGGGCACGGCCGCGTGCCGCCTTTTCCGCCTATGCCTCGGCGGCGGCGTCCGCCCGCCCCTTGGCCGCTGCGTCGGCTTGGACCTTGGCCGCCGCGTCGGCCTCCGCCTGCGCCGCCTTGGCCTCCGCCGCCTTCTCCCGGGCAGTGGCATCCCGTTCTTCTTGCGCCTCCCGCGCGTTCCTCTCCGTCGCCTCCCTAAGGTCGGCAAGCGTGTCCATGCGGCGGGGCTCTGCAGAGCCGCCCGCCACCCCAATCACCGAAGCAGACGGGGCCCACTCGAGAGAGAGCGGGGCCCTGTTCAAGCCAAACAAAAATTAAGAAGAGGTTTGGGAGAAAAGCAAACGCAAGAAAAGATCGAATACTTACATGGACACCATCGGGCGCTGCGTTGGGGCCTTCTGGAAGAGGGCCGCCTTCGCAGCAGCATCCTGCCGCTTGGTCATGGCAGCCGAAGACTTTGGCTTCTTGGGCCGGCTACCGCACAACCCGGCGCCGGTTCGGCGCTTCTGCGCGCCGCCGCTGCAGTCGGCACGGCTGAAGAGCTCGCGCCCGGCATGTCGGTGCCGTAAATATGGCACGGCTCATTGTCTTCATCATCATCATCCGGCCAGTCCCCAAGTTCGCCTCCTGAGGAGCCGCCTGCTCCATCACCACCACCACCGCCCGTGGCGTCGTCTTCCTCCATGGCGGCCGCCCACAAGTCGGGGTCGCCCATGTCGCTCACCGACCGGTCCGGCAGGTACTGATGACCTAGCTCGAGAGCGTCGGCTGCCGACTGAGTCGAGCAAATCGGCACCATGGACGACCAGTTAGGCGGCGAAAACAGAACCCGGACGAAAGAAAGAACAAAGTATTAACGACTCACCGCAGGCGGCGGGTGTGCGCGGCTGTACGGCGGCTTGCCGAACTGCCAACCCTTCTCCAGGAGCTTGCAATTGGAGAAGTAATTGACCAGCCGGACCACCTCCACATCCGGCAGCTCTTTGGTGCACATCCGGCACGGGTCCTGGTGCCCGCTGATGCGGCTCATGATATGAGGTCGGGCTTGGAGGTGGAGCACTCGGCGCGCCAAAAAGGCGGTTAGCAGATCCGAGGCCTTGAGGCCTTCCGACTCCGTCATCACTTGAAGCCGGGTGAGGGCGGCGGAGGAGGCGGCTGACAGATGCCTCGGCCGAAACTGCCAGTTGGTGCGCAGCTCAACCGGCGGTCCGGCCGCATTAGCCGGCAGGTTGATGTAGTTCCTCGTCGGATGGAGGTTCTTGACGTAGAAGTAAGATTTTTGCCACAGCTTGGCCGACTGCAGCAGGGGGATGGACGGGAAGCGGACTCCGGTACCCGAACGCCGCACTGCAACGCAGGCGCCACACTGGGCCGCCTCTTTCTTGGAGGCGGTGCCAAGCTTGAGGTAAAAGAACTACCCCCAGAGCTCGAGGGTGGGAAGAGTACCAAGGTAGCCTTCACATAGAGTGACGAAGGCGGCCAGCAGCACCACCGTGTTTGGCGTGAGATGGTGCGGCTGTACTTTGTAGAAAGTGAGAAAAGAGCGATGGAAGCCGCTCGCCGGCTGGCCGAAGCCACGAAGAAAGTGTGACCGGAAGACGACGCGTTCGTCGTCCTTCGGCACCGGCGAGATCTCCACCTCGGGGGGGACACGCACCTTCACGTGCGTCTCACGAGGCAGCCGCCGCGTCTGCTGAAGAAAGGTAAGATGGTCTTCATGGACGTTGCAGCCATCCCAGTCACCGGCCCACTCGCGCGCCATGGATTTGGGTGCTCGACGGAGGCACGGCGCGGCAACGTGCTGGCGAACCCGCGGCGGAGCAAGAATGCCGCGGAGCGAGGGGGCCCGACGATGGCGAGCTGTGGCAGCGCCTCGGCAAGGGGGAGGTGCGCGGCAGCCGCAGGGAGACAAAGAAGAAGAACGGCGAGGACGAAGGGAGAGGAGGGCGCGCGTGTGTCTGCCGTCCCCTCCTCTCCCTACTTATAGCAACTCGCGGTGGAGCCGAGGGGGCGGAACATGGGGGGTCGTGGGATTAACTGCGCCCACTCCCCCCATGACCCCGCACTATCCGCGCCTTAAATGGCGCGCGATTAATGAACCACAGAAGCCCAACCGCCCGTCTCGGCCGCAGCGGATCCGCGCGCGCGCCGAGGCCCTGTAGTGGCGGGCCCCGGCCTGCGGCGACATCCCGTCGCGCACGCGGGCTGGCAGGCCGGCCTGGCCTGCTGGCGCCGCGTGGCCGGCGAGCAACGGGCGGCAAGCCTGCTATCCGGCTGGCGTGCCACCCGGTCTCCACCACAACATTTCGAATTCACCAAGCGGACCGCCGGGCCACGGCCGACTCCTAGGTGTCGGCACCCCCAGAAGACGGACGCCGCAACTACAATAGACCACTCGGAGTAGGAAGCTACTGATGCTTCTCGCCTTTTCAGCCGCGGCGCCCCACCAGCTTCGAGGACTACTGTCGGAGTAAATGAGCACGGGTAGGCTCATCAGCCCCCCCACGGTATTTCAAGACTTCGGGGCCAACTGCGCCCCTCATACCTCCTGAAAGCACGGCCGCCTTCTTGGGCCGGCAGGTCTAAGAGGCCGGCTACTAGAAGGCGTTGAAACCCCAGAAGGCGGCCACGAGAGGAGCCGGCTCCTAGGAGGCGGTCCCTTGTCCCCTCGAAGTCAGCACCACATCACCTCGACAAGACAAGGGATAGCTACAGTGCAGCCTGCCACCCCAGAATCTAGGACGGGACGTGGCCGCAGAGCTGCGTACTGGGCGGACACCCCCCACCCAGCGCGGCACTGCTGCTGCATAAACCGTGACATCACTAGCGTCAGAGGGATCCACGCTCCCATGACGGGCGGTCAGTACGGCCCGCAGGCGGCGGGTCCTACCTGTCTGCGGGCCACCAGAAGGCGGCAAACCTCAAGCAGGCGGCAACAGTGGAGGGCCGACTCCTAGCAGGTGGCCCTTCTCCCCCTTGGAGTCTGTGCGCCATTAACCAGATGTGACAGGGTGTGGCTACAGTTAGCGCCCGCCAGGCGGCGGGACTGTAGCCACGCTCCCCCCGACAAAGCCTTCGTCATCAGGGGAGAGGCTGCAGTATAAAGAAGTCAACATGGCCCGCAGGCAGCGGGCCCTACCTGTCGGCCGAGATCACGGCAGCCAGGGGGACCCACCAGGCGGCGGGCCCCAGCTGTCGGTGGAGAAGCCAGCAACTAGAGACGCTGACGGCCGGGTCCTACGCCCGGCCGGATTACCATTGTACCCTTGGGGGGTAGGCCTATATAAACCACCCAAGCTTCCCCATGCAGGGAGAGGGGACCTTTTAGTTCAGCACCCACGCCGCTCACACATATAGAAAAGAGTAGGGCTAGCCTTGCCTTTCTTCCTCCTCTAGCTGAAACAGCTCAAGGAGCGAGCTTGTAGCTACCTTGTGATCATAGTCATCATGCGGAGACCCCGCAGAGCAGGATTAGGGGTGTTATCTCCGAGGAGAGCCCCGAACCTAGGTAAGATTCACAGGCGTCCGCGGTCTCGCTCACTCCCGCTTCCAGAGCCCGGCGACGTACTCTTGTCCCCATCCACGACAAGCCACCCCCTGGCAAATGTCGAACGATATCCCCAACACCAAAACTGAGTAATAGTCCAAGAAACGGGTCTGAATCGGCCCAAACTGCGAGTCATAACGACCAACACGTAAGCACACCTTGGGGTTCGACAACAATGTATATCGCTTTGGGACCACAAAAC
This sequence comes from Thinopyrum elongatum, assembly GCA_011799875.1. Classification (NCBI taxonomy): domain Eukaryota; kingdom Viridiplantae; phylum Streptophyta; class Magnoliopsida; order Poales; family Poaceae; genus Thinopyrum; species Thinopyrum elongatum. Next base: position 676,907,442 of record CM022299.1, on the reverse strand, counting down.
GGTGAGTAATAGTCCATGAAAGAGCGCAGAAACCAACCTAGGATTATTGATGAACGATACATAAACGCACCCTGGGGTTCGTCAATCAAGGAAATCGCTCAGGGACCCCAAATCAGTGACTAATAGTCCATGAAACGAGCCAGAATCGGCCAAAACTACGAGTGTTGATGACCGACACATAAACGCACCCCGGTGTTCGTCAATCGTGGAAATCACTCCGGGACCCCAAAACTGAGTAATACTCCAAGAAACGGGTCAGAATTGGCCAAAACTACGATTGTTGATGGCCGACATGTGAGCCCACCTTGTGATTCAACAACCATGGAAATCGCTTTGGGACCCCAAAACAGTGAGCAAAAGTCCACGAAACGGGCTAGAAACGGCCAAAATTGTGAGTGTTGACGACGAACATGTAAATGCACCCCGGGGATCGTTAATCGTGGAAATCGCTCTGGGACCCTAAAACGGTGAGTAACAGACCATGAAAGAGCCCAGACGGACAAAGCAAGGATTGTTGATGAACGACACGAAAACGCACCCCGGGGTTCGTCAATCGTGGAAATCGCCCCGGGACCCCAGAATCGGCCAAAATTGAGAGTGTTGACGACGGACACGTAAACGCACCCCAGGGACCGTCAATCGTGGAAATCGCTCTGGGACCCCAAAATGGTGAGTAATAGTCCATGAAAGAGCCCAGAATCGGAAAAACTAGGATTATTGATGAACGACACATAAACGCGCCTCGGGGTTCTTCAATCGTGGAAATCGCTCCGGGACCCAAGACAGTGAGCAATAGTCCATGAAACAGTCCAGAATCGGCCAAAAGTGCGAGTGTTGATGACCGACACGTAAACGCACCCCGAGGTTCATCAATCGTGGAAATCACTCCGGGACCGCAAAACTGAGTAACAGTCCAAGAAACGGGCTAGAATCGGCCCAAACTGCGATTATTGATGACCGACACGTAAGCGCACCTTAGGGTTCAACAACCATGGAAATCGCTTTGGGACGACAAAACGGTGAGTAATAGTCCACAAAAGGGGCCAGAATCAGCCAAAATTGCGAGAGTTGACGACGGACACGTAAACGCACCCCGGGGATCGTCAATCGTGGAAATAGCTCTGGGACCCCAAAACGGTGAGTAATAGTCCACGAAACGGGCCAGAATCGGACGAACCTGCGAGTGTTGATGACCGACACATAAGCGCACCTTGAGGTTCAACAACCATGGAAATCGCTTCGGCCAAACGGTGAGTAATAGATCACGAAACGGGTCAGAATCGGCCAAAACCACGAGTGTTGATGACCGACACGTAAACGCACCCCAGGGTTCGTCAATCTTGGAAATCACTCCAGGACCCCAAAACAGTGAGTAATAGTCCATGAAACGGGCCTGAATCGGCCCAAACTGCGAGTCATGACGACCAACACGTAAGCACACCTTGGGGTTCGACAGCCATGGATATCGCTTTGGGACCCCAAAACGGTGAGTAATAGTCCATGAAAGAGCCCAGAAACAAACCTAGGATTATTGATGAACGATACATAAATGCACCCCGGGGTTCGTCAATCAAGGAAATCGCTCAGGGATCCCAAATCAGCGACTAGTAGTCCACGAAACGGGCCAGAATCGACCAAAACTACGAGTGTTGATGACCGACACATAAACGCACCCCAGTGTTCGTCAATCGTGGAAATCACTCCGGGACCCCAAAACTGTGTAATAGTCCAAGAAACGGGTCAGAATCGGCCAAAACTGCGATTGTTGATGACCGACACGTAAGCGCACCTTGGGGTTCAACAACCATGGAAATCGCTTTGGGACCCCAAAACGGTTAGCAATAGTCCACGAAACGGGCTAGAAACGGCCAAAATTGTGAGTGTTGACGACGAACATGTAAACGCACCCCGGGGATCGTTAATCGTGGAAATCGCTCTGGTACCCTAAAACGGTGAGTAATAGACTATGAAAGAGCCCAGACGGACAAAACAAGGATTGTTGATGAACGAAACGAAAACGCACCCCGGGGTTCGTCAATCGTGGAAATCGCCACGGGACCCCAGAATCGGCCAAAATTAAGAGTGTTGACGACGGACACGTAAACGCGCCACGGAGATCGTCAATCGTGGAAATCGCTCTGGGACCCCAAAATGCTGAGTAATTGTCCATGAAAGAGCCCAGAATCGGAAAAACTAGGATTATTGATGAATGACACATAAACGCGCCTCGGGGTTCTTCAATAGTGGAAATCGCTCCGGGACCCAAGACAGTGAGCAATAGTCCATGAAACGGTCCAGAATCGGCCAAAAGTGCGAGTGTTGATGACCGACACGTAAACGCATCCCGAGGTTCGTCAATCGTGGAAATCACTCCGGGACCCCAAAACTGAGTAACAGTCCAGGAAACGGGCTCGAATCGGCCCAAACTGCGATTATTGATGACCGACACGTAAGCGCACCTTAGCGTTCAACAACCATGGAAATCCTTTGGGACCCCAAAACGGTGAGTAATAGTCCACGAAACGGGCCAGAATCAGCCAAAATTGCGAGTATTTACGACGGACACGTAAATGCACCCCGGGGATCGTCAATTGTGGAAATAGCTATGGGACCCAAAACGGTGAGTAATAGTCCATGAAAGAGCCCAGAATTGAACATAGCTAGGAGTGTTGATGTCCGACACGTAAACGCTCCCCAGGGATCGTCAATCGTGGAAATAGCTCTAGGACCCCAAAATGGTGAGTAATAGTGCACGAAACGGACCAGAATTGGCGAAAATTGTGAGTGTTCAGAACCAACACGTAAAGGCACCCCGGGGTTTGTCAATTGTGGAAATCACTCCGGGACCCCAAAACCAAGTAATAGTCAAAGAAACGGGCCAGAATCGGCCCAAACTACGAGTATTCATGACTAACACGTTAGCGCACCTTGGGGTTCAACAACCATGGAAATTGCTCTAGGACTCCAAAACAGTGAGTAATAGTCCATGAAACGGGCCAGAATCGGACAAACCTGTGAGTGTTGATGACCGACACGTAAGCGCACCTTGGGGTTCAACAACCCTGGAAATCGCTTTGGCCAAATGGTGAGTAATAGATCACGAATCGGGTCAGAATCGGCCAAAACCACGAGTGTTGATGACCGACACGTAAACGCACCCCAGGGTTCGTCAATCGTGGAAATCACTCAAGGACCCCAAAACAGTGAGTAGTATTCCACGAAACGGGCCAGAATTGGCCAAAACTGCGAGTTTTGATGACCGACACGTAAGGGCACCTATAGAAATCGCTTCGGGACCCCAAAACGATGAGTAATAGTCCACAAAACATGTCAGAATAGGCCAAAATTGTGAGTGTTGACGACGGACACGTAAACGCACCCCGGGGATCGTCAATCATGGAAATCGCTCTGGGACCCCAAAACGGTGAGTAATAGTGCACGAAACGGACCAGAATCGATCAAATTGTGAGTGTTGATGACCGACACGTAAACGCACCCCGGGGTTAGTCAATCATGGAAATCACTTCGGGACCCCAAAACTGAGTAATAGTCCAAGAAACGGGCCTGAATCGGCCCAAACTGCGAGTCATGACGACCAACACGTAAGCACACCTTGGTGTTCGATAACCATGGATATCGCTTTGGGACCCCAAAATGGTGAGTAATAGTCCTCGAAAGAGCCCAGAATCGGACAAACATAGGATTATTGATGAACGATACATAAATGCACCCCAGGGTTCGTCAATCAAGGAAATCGCTTAGGGACTACAAATCAGTGACTAATAGTCCATGAAATGGGCCAGAATCGGCCAAAACTACGAGTGTTGATGACTGACACATAAACGCACCCCGGTGTTCATCAATCGTGGAAATCACTCCGGGACCCCAAAACTGAGTAATAGTCCAATAAACGGGTCAGAATCGGCCAGAACTGCGATTGTTGATGACCGACACGTAAGCGCACCTTGGGGTTCAACAACCATGAAAATCGCTTTGGGACCCCAAAACGGTGAGCAATAGTCCACGAAACGGGCCAGAATCGGCCAAAATTGTGAGTGTTGTTGACGAACATGAAAATGCACCCCGGGGATCGTTAATCATACAAATCGCTCTGAGACCCTAAAACGGTGAGTAATAGACCATGAAAGAGCCCAGACGGACAAAACAAGGATTGTTGATGAACGACACAAAAACGCAGCCCGGGGTTCGTCAATCGTGGAAATCGCCCCGGGACCCCAGAATCAGCCAAAATTGAGAGTGTTGACGACGGACACGTAAACGCACCCCGGGGATCGTCAATCGTGCAAATCAATCTGGGACCCCAAAATGGTGAGTAATAGTCTATGAAAGAGCCCAGAATCGGAAAAACTAGGATTATTGATGAACGACACATAAACGCGCCTCGGGGTTCTTCAATCATGGAAATCACTCCGGTACCCAAGACAGTGGGCAATAGTCCATGAAACGGGCCAGAATCGGCCAAAAGTGCGAGTGTTGATGACCAACACGTAAACGCACCCCGGAGATCGTCAATCGTGGAAATAGCTCTGGGACCCCAAAACGGTGAGTAATAGTCCATGAAAGAGCCCAGAATCGAACAAAGCTAGGAGTGTTGATGACCAACACGTAAACGCATCCCAGGGTTCGTCAATCATGGAAATCACTCCAGGACCCAAAACAGTGAGTAATAGTCTACGAAACGGGCCAAAATCGGCAAAAACTGCGAGTGTTGATGACTGACACGTAAGCGCACCTTGGGCTTCAACAACTATGAAAATCACTTCGGGACCCCAAAACGGTGAGTAATAGACCACAAAACGGGTCAAAATTGACCAAAACTGTGAGTGTTGACGACGGACACGTAAACGCACCTCGGGGATCGTCAATCGTGCAAATCCCTCATGGACCCCAAAATGGTTAGTAATAGTCCATGAAAGAGCCCAGAATCGGAAAAACTAGGATTATTGATGAACAACACATAAACGCGTCTCGCGGTTCTTCAATCATGGAAATCGCTCCGGTACCCAAGACAGTGGGCAATAGTCCATGAAACGGGCTAGAATCGGCCAAAAGTGCGAGTGTTGATGACCGACACGTAAACGCACCCCGAGGTTTGTCAATCGTGGAAATCACTCCGGGACCCCAAAACTGAGTAACAGTCCAAGAAACGGGACAGAATCGGCCCAAACTGCGATTATTGATGACCGACACGTAAGCGCACCTTAGGGTTCAACAACCATGGAAATCGCTTTGGGACCCCAAAACGGTGAGTAATAGTCCACGAAACGGGCCAGAATCAGCCAAAATTGCGAGTGTTGATGACGGACACGTAAACGCACCCCGGGGATCGTCAATCGTGGAAATAGCTCTGGGACCCCAAAACAGTAAGTAATAGTCCATGAAAGAGCCCAGAATCGAACAAAACTAGGAGTGTTGATGACCGACACGTAAACGCTCCCCAGGGATCGTCAATCATGGAAATAGCTCTAGGACCCCAAAACGGTGAGTAATAGTGCATGAAACGGACCAGAATTGGCCAAATTTGTGAGTGTTGATAACCGACACGTAATCGCACCCTGGGGTTCGTCAATTGTGGAAATCACTCCGGGACCCAAAACCGAGTAATAGTCCAAGAAACGGGCCAGAAACGGCCCAAACAGCGAGTATTCATGACCGACACGTTAGCGCAGCATGGGGTTCAACAACCATTGAAATTGCTCTAGGACTCCAAAACGGTGAGTAATAGTCCATGAAACGGGCCAGAATCGGACAAACCTGCGAGTGTTGATGACTGACACATAAGCGCACCTTGGGGTTCAACAACCGTGGAAATCGCTTCGGCCAAATTGTGAGTAATAGATCACGAAACGGGTCAGAATCGGCCAAAACCGTGAGTGTTGATCACCGACACGTAAACGCACCCCAGGGTTCGTCAATCGTGGAAATCACTCCAGGACCCCAAAACAGTGAGTGTTGATGGCCGACACGTAAGCGCACCTTCGGCTTTAACAACTATGGAAATCGCTTCGGGACCCCAAAACGATGAGTAATAGTCCACAAAACATGTCAGAATAGGCCAAAATTGTGAGTGTTGACGACGGACACGTAAACGCACCCCGGGGATCGTCAATCATGGAAATCGCTCTGGGACCCCAAAACGGTGAGTAATAGTGCACGAAACGGACCAGAATCGATCAAATTGTGAGTGTTGATGACCGACACGTAAACGCACCCCGGGGTTAGTCAATCATGGAAATCACTTCGGGACCCCAAAACTGAGTAATAGTCCAAGAAACGGGCCTGAATCGGCCCAAACTGCGAGTCATGACGACCAACACATAAGCACACCTTGGTGTTCGATAACCATGGATATCGCTTTGGGACCCCAAAATGGTGAGTAATAGTCCTTGAAAGAGCCCAGAATCGGACAAACATAGGATTATTGATGAACGATACATAAATGCACCCAGGGTTCGTCAATCAAGGAAATCGCTTAGGGACCACAAATCAGTGACTAATAGTCCATGAAATGGGCCAGAATCGGCCAAAACTACGAGTGTTGATGACTGACACATAAACGCACCCCGGTGTTCATCAATCGTGGAAATCACTCCGGGACCCCAAAACTGAGTAATAGTCCAATAAACGGGTCAGAATCGGCCAGAACTGCGATTGTTGATGACCGACACGTAAGCGAACCTTGGGGTTCAACAACCATGGAAATCGCTTTGGGACCCCAAAACGGTGAGCAATAGTCCACGAAACGGGCCAGAATCGGCCAAAATTGTGAGTGTTGTTGACGAACATGAAAATGCACCCCGGGGATCGTATCATACAAATACGCTCTGAGACCCTAAAACGGTGAGTAATAGACCATGAAAGAGCCCAGACGGACAAACAGGATTGTTGATGAACGACACAAAACGCAGCCCGGGGTTCGTCAATCGTGGAAATCGCCCCGGGACCCCAGAATCAGCCAAAATTGAGAGTGTTGACGACGGACACGTAAACGCACCCCGGGGATCGTCAATCGTGCAAATCAATCTGGGACCCCAAAATGGTGAGTAATAGTCTATGAAAGAGCCCAGAATCGGAAAAACTAGGATTATTGATGAACGACACATAAACGCGCCTCGGGGTTCTTCAATCATGGAAATCACTCCGGTACCCAAGACAGTGGGCAATAGTCCATGAAACGGGCCAGAATCGGCCAAAAGTGCGAGTGTTGATGACCAACACGTAAACGCACCCCGGAGATCGTCAATCGTGGAAATAGCTCTGGGACCCCAAAACGGTGAGTAATAGTCCATGAAAGAGCCCAGAATCGAACAAAGCTAGGAGTGTTGATGACCAACACGTAAACGCATCCCAGGGTTCGTCAATCATGGAAATCACTCCAGGACCCAAAACAGTGAGTAATAGTCTACGAAACGGGCCAAAATCGGCAAAAACTGCGAGTGTTGATGACTGACACGTAAGCGCACCTTGGGCTTCAACAACTATGAAAATCACTTCGGGACCCCAAAACGGTGAGTAATAGACCACAAAACGGGTCAAAATTGACCAAAACTGTGAGTGTTGACGACGGACACGTAAACGCACCTCGGGGATCGTCAATCGTGCAAATCCCTCATGGACCCCAAAATGGTTAGTAATAGTCCATGAAAGAGCCCAGAATCGGAAAAACTAGGATTATTGATGAACGACACATAAACGCGTCTCGCGGTTCTTCAATCATGGAAATCGCTCCGGTACCCAAGACAGTGGGCAATAGTCCATGAAACGGGCTAGAATCGGCCAAAAGTGCGAGTGTTGATGACCGACACGTAAACGCACACCGAGGTTTGTCAATCGTGGAAATCACTCCGGGACCCCAAAACTGAGTAACAGTCCAAGAAACGGGACAGAATCGGCCCAAACTGCGATTATTGATGACCGACACGTAAGCGCACCTTAGGGTTCAACAACCATGGAAATCGCTTTGGGACCCCAAAACGGTGAGTAATAGTCCACGAAACGGGCCAGAATCAGCCAAAATTGCGAGTGTTGATGACGGACACGTAAACGCACCCCGGGGATCGTCAATCGTGGAAATAGCTCTGGGACCCCAAAACAGTAAGTAATAGTCCATGAAAGAGCCCAGAATCGAACAAAACTAGGAGTGTTGATGACCGACACGTAAACGCTCCCCAGGGATCGTCAATCATGGAAATAGCTCTAGGACCCCAAAACGGTGAGTAATAGTGCATGAAACGGACCAGAATTGGCCAAATTTGTGAGTGTTGATAACCGACACGTAATCGCACCCTGGGGTTCGTCAATTGTGGAAATCACTCCGGGACCCAAAACCGAGTAATAGTCCAAGAAATGGGCCAGAAACGGCCCAAACTGCGAGTATTCATGACCGACACGTTAGCGCAGCATGGGGTTCAACAACCATTGAAATTGCTCTAGGACTCCAAAACGGTGAGTAATAGTCCATGAAACGGGCCAGAATCGGACAAACCTGCGAGTGTTGATGACCGACACATAAGCGCACCTTGGGGTTCAACAACCGTGGAAATCGCTTCGGCCAAATTGTGAGTAATAGATCACGAAACGGGTCAGAATCGGCCAAAACCGTGAGTGTTGATCACCGACACGTAAACGCACCCCAGGGTTCGTCAATCGTGGAAATCACTCCAGGACCCCAAAACAGTGAGTGTTGATGGCCGACACGTAAGCGCACCTTCGGCTTTAACAACTATGGAAATCGCTTCGGGACCCCAAAACGATGAGTAATAGTCCACAAAACATGTCAGAATAGGCCAAAATTGTGAGTGTTGACGACGGACACGTAAACGCACCCCGGGGATCGTCAATCATGGAAATCGCTCTGGGACCCCAAAACGGTGAGTAATAGTGCACGAAACGGACCAGAATCGATCAAATTGTGAGTGTTGATGACCGACACGTAAACGCACCCCGGGGTTAGTCAATCATGGAAATCACTTCGGGACCCCAAAACTGAGTAATAGTCCAAGAAACAGGCCTGAATCGGCCCAAACTGCGAGTCATGACGACCAACACGTAAGCACACCTTGGTGTTCGATAACCATGGATATCGCTTTGGGACCCCAAAATGGTGAGTAATAGTCCTTGAAAGAGCCCAGAATCGGACAAACATAGGATTATTGATGAACGATACATAAATGCACCCCAGGGTTCGTCAATCAAGGAAATCGCTTAGGGACCACAAATCAGTGACTAATAGTCCATGAAATGGGCCAGAATCGGCCAAAACTACGAGTGTTGATGACTGACACATAAACGCACCCCGGTGTTCATCAATCGTGGAAATCACTCCGGGACCCCAAAACTGAGTAATAGTCCAATAAACGGGTCAGAATCGGCCAGAACTGCGATTGTTGATGACCGACACGTAAGCGAACCTTGGGGTTCAACAACCATGGAAATCGCTTTGGGACCCCAAAACGGTGAGCAATAGTCCACGAAACGGGCCAGAATCGGCCAAAATTGTGAGTGTTGTTGACGAACATGAAAATGCACCCCGGGGATCGTTAATCATACAAATCGCTCTGAGACCCTAAAACGGTGAGTAATAGACCATGAAAGAGCCCAGATGGAACAAAACAAGGATTGTTGATGAACGACACAAAAACGCAGCCCGGGGTTCGTCAATCGTGGAAATCGCCCCGGGACCCCAGAATCAGCCAAAATTGAGAGTGTTGACGACGGACACGTAAACGCACCCCGGGGATCGTCAATCGTGCAAATCAATCTGGGACCCCAAAATGGTGAGTAATAGTCTATGAAAGAGCCCAGAATCGGAAAAACTAGGATTATTGATGAACGACACATAAACGCGCCTCGGGGTTCTTCAATCATGGAAATCACTCCGGTACCCAAGACAGTGGGCAATAGTCCATGAAACGGGCCAGAATCGGCCAAAAGTGCGAGTGTTGATGACCAACACGTAAACGCACCCCGGAGATCGTCAATCGTGGAAATAGCTCTGGGACCCCAAAACGGTGAGTAATAGTCCATGAAAGAGCCCAGAATCGAACAAAGCTAGGAGTGTTGATGACCAACACGTAAACGCATCCCAGGGTTCGTCAATCATGGAAATCACTCCAGGACCCAAAACAGTGAGTAATAGTCTACGAAACGGGCCAAAATCGGCAAAAACTGCGAGTGTTGATGACTGACACGTAAGCGCACCTTGGGCTTCAACAACTATGAAAATCACTTCGGGACCCCAAAACGGTGAGTAATAGACCACAAAACGGGTCAAAATTGACCAAAACTGTGAGTGTTGACGACGGACACGTAAACGCACCTCGGGGATCGTCAATCGTGCAAATCCCTCTGGGACCCCAAAATGGTTAGTAATAGTCCATGAAAGAGCCCAGAATCGGAAAAACTAGGATTATTGATGAACGACACATAAACGCGTCTCGCGGTTCTTCAATCATGGAAATCGCTCCGGTACCCAAGACAGTGGGCAATAGTCCATGAAACGGGCTAGAATCGGCCAAAAGTGCGAGTGTTGATGACCGACACGTAAACGCACCCGAGGTTCGTCAATCGTGGAAATCACGTCCGGGACCCCAAAACTGAGTAACAGTCCACAGAAACGGGTCGAATCGGCCCCAAACCTGACGATTTGATGACGACACGTAAGCGCACCTAGCGTTCAACAACCATGGAAATCCTTGGGACCCCAAAAACGGTGAGTAATAGTCCCACGAAACGGGCCAGAATCAGCCAAAATTGCGAGTATTTGAGACGGACATAAATGCACCCCGGGGATCGTCAATGTGGAAATAGTTGGGACCCAAAACGGTAGTAGTAATAGTCCATGAAGAGCCCAGAATTGAACATACTAGGAGTGTGATGTCACGCACGTAAACGCTCCCCAGGGATCGTCAATCGTGGAATAGCTCTAGGACCCCAAAAGGTGAGTAATATGCACGAAACGGACCAGAATTGGCGCAAATTGTGGTAGTGTTCGATAACCACACGTAAATCGCACCCGGGGTTGTCAATTGTGGAAATCACTCCGGGACCCCAAAACCAGTAATAGTCAAAGAAACGGGCCGAATCGGCCCAAACACGAGTATTCATGACTAACACGTTAGCGCACCTTGGGGTTCAACAACCATGGAAATTGCTCTAGACTCCAAAACGTGAGTAATAGTCCATGAAACGGGCCAGATCGGACAAACCTGTGAGTGTTGATGACCGACACGTAACGCAACCTTGGGGTTCAACAACCCGTAGAATCGCTTCGCAAATGTGAGTAATAGATCACGAATCCGGTCAGAATCGGCCAAAACCGGAGTGTGGATCACCGACACGTAAACGCACCCCAGGGTTCGTCAATCGTGGAAATCACTCAAGGACCCCAAAACAGTGATAGTGTTTCGATGGCCGACACGTAACAGCACACCTGGGCTTAACAACTATGATCGCTTCGGGACCCCAAAACGATGAGTAATAGTCCACAAACAATGTCAGAATAGGCCAAATTGTGAGTGTTGACGACGGACACGTAACGCACCCCGGGGATCGTCATCATGGAAATCGCTCTGGGACCCCAAAACGGTGAGTATAGTGCACGAAACGGACCAGAATCGATCAAATTGTGAGTGTTGATGACCACACGTAAACGCACCCCGGGGTTAGTCAATCATGGAAATCACTTCGGACCCCAAAACTGAGTAATAGTCCAAGAAACGGGCCTGAATCGGCCCAAACTGCGAGTCATGACGACCACACTAAGCACCACCTTGTGTTTCGATAACCATGATATCGCTGGGACCCCAAATGGTGAGTAATAGTCCTGAAAGAGCCCAGAATCGGACAAACATAGGATTATTGATGAACGATACATAAATGCACCCAGGGTTCGTCAATCAAGAGAAATCGCTTAGGGACACAAATCAGTGACTAATATGCCATGAAATGGCCAGAATCGGCCAAAACTACGAGTGTGATGACTACACATAAACGCACCCCGGTGTTCATCAATCGTGGAAATCACTCCGGGACCCAAAACTGAGTAATAGTCCAATAAACGGGTCAGAATCGGCCAAACTGCGATTGTTGATGACCGACACGTAACGCAACCTTGGGGTTCAACAACCATGGAAATCGCTTTGGGACCCAAAACGGTGAGCAATAGTCCACGAAACGGGCCAGAATCGGCCAAAATTGTGATGTTGTTGACGAACATAAAATGCACCCCGGGGATCGTTAATCATACAAATCGCTCTGACCCTAAAACGTGAGTAATGAACCATGAAAGAGCCCAGACGGACAAAACAAGGATTGTTGTAACGACACACAAAACGCAGCCCGGGGTTCGTCCAATCGTGAAATCGCCCGGGACCCCCAGAATCAGCCAAAATTGAGAGTGTTGACGACGGACACGTAAACCACCCGGGGATCGTCAATCTTGCAAATCAATCTGGGACCCCAAAATGGTGAGTAATAGTCTATGAAAGAGCCCAGAATCGGAAAAACTAGGATTATGGATGAACACACATAAACGCGCCTCGGGGTTCTTCAATCATGGAAATCACTCCGGTACCCAAGACAGTGGGCAATAGTCCATGAAACGGGCCAGAATCGCCAAAGTGCGAGTGTTGATGACCAACACGTAAACGCACCCCGGAGATCGTCAATCGTGGAAATAGCTCTGGGACCCCAAAACGGTGAGTAATAGTCCATGAAAAGACCCAGAATCGAACAAAGCTAGGAGTGTTGATGACCAACACGTAAACGCATCCAGGGTTCGTCAATCATGGAAATCACTCCAGGACCCAAACAGTGAGTAATAGTCTACGAACGGGCCAAAATCGGCAAAAACTACTGCGAGTGTTGATACTGACACGTAAGCGCACCTTGGGCTTCAACAACTATGATCACTTCGGGACCCCAAAACGGTGAGTAATAGACCACAAAACGGGTCAAAATTGACCAAAACTGTGAGTGTTGACGACGGACACGTAAACGCACCTCGGGGATCGTCATCGTGCAAATCCCTCTGGGACCCCCCAATGGTTAGTAATAGTCCATGAAAGAGCCCAGAATCGGAAAAACTAGGATTATTGATGAACGACACATAAACGCGTCTCGCGGTTCTTCAATCATGGAAATCGCTCCGTTACCCAAGACAGTGGGCAAGTCCTGAACGGGCTAGAATCGGCCAAAAGTGCGAGTGTTGATACCGACACGTAAACGCACACCGAGGTTTGTCAATCGTGGAAATCACTCCGGGACCCCAAAACTGAGTAACAGTCCAAGAAACGGGACAGAATCGGCCCAAACTGCGATTATTGTGACCGACACGTAAGCGCACCTTAGGGTTCAACAACCATGGAATCGCTTTGGGACCCCAAAACGGTGAGTAATAGTCCACGAAACGGGCCAGAATCAGCCAAAATTGCGAGTGTGTTGATGACGGACACGTAAACGCACCCCGGGGATCGTCAATCGTGGAAATAGCTCTGGGACCCCAAAACAGTAAGTAAGTCCTGAAAGAGCCCAGAATCGAACAAAACTAGGGTGTTGATGACCGACACGAAACGCTCCCCAGGGATCGTCAATCATGGAAATAGCTCTAGGACCCCCAAAACGGTGAGTATAGTGCAGAAACGGACCAGAATTGGCCAATTTGTGAGTGTTGATAACCGACACGTAATCGCACCCTGGGGTTCGTCAATTGTGGAAATCACTCCGGGACCCAAAACCGAGTAATAGTCCAAGAAACGGGCCAGAAACGGCCCAAACGCGATATCATGACCGACACGTTAGCGCGCATGGGGTTCAACAACCTGTGAAATTGCTCTAGACTCCAAAACGGTGAGTAATAGTCCATGAAAACGGGCCAGAATCGGCAAACCTGCGAGTGTTGATGACCGACACAATAAGCGCACACCTTGGGTTCAACAACCGTGGAAATCGCTTCGGCCAAATTGTGAGTAATAGATCACGAAACGGGTCAGAATCGGCCAAAACCGTGAGTGTTGATCACCGAACGGACTAAACTGCACCCCAGGGTTCGTCAATCGTGGAAATCACTCCAGGACCCCAAAACAGTGAGTGTTGATGGCCGACACGTAAGCGCACCTCGCTTTAACAACTATGGAAATCGCTTCGGGCCCCCAAAACGATGAGTAATAGTCCACAAAACATGTCAAATAGGCCAAAATTGTGAGTGTTGACGACGGACACGTAAACCACCCCGGGGATCGTCAATCATGGAAATCGCTCGGGACCCCAAAACGGTGAGTAATAGTGCACGAAACGGACCAGAATCGATCAAATTGGTGAGTATTGTGCCCGACACCGTAAACGCACCCCGGGGTTAGTCAATCATGGAAATCTCTTCGGGACCCCAAAACTGAGTAATAGTCCAAGAAACGGGCCTGAATCGGCCCAAACTGCGAGTCATGACGACCAACACGTAAGCACACTTGTGTTCGATACCATGGATATCGCTTTGGGACCCCAAAATGGTGAGTAATAGTCCTTGAAAGAGCCCAGAACGGACACAACATAGGATTATTGTGAACATACATAAATGCACCCCAGGGTTCGTCAATCAAGGAAATCGCTTAGGGACCCACAATCAGTGACTAATAGTCCATGAAATGGGCCAGAATCGGCCAAAACTACGAGTGTTTGATACTTGACACATAAACGCACCCCGGTGTTCATCAATCGTGGGAATCACTCCGGGACCCCAAAACTGAGTATAGTCCAACATAAGGGTCAGAATCGGCCAGAACTGCGATTGTTGATGACCGACACGTAAGCGAACCTTGGGGTTCAACAACCATGGAAATCGCTTTGGGACCCCAAAACGGTGAGCAATAGTCCACAACGGCCAGAATCGGCCAAAATTGTGAGTGTTGTTGACGACATGAAAATGCACCCCGGGATCGTTAATCATAACAAATCGCTCTGAGACCCTAAAACGGTAGTAATAGACCATGAAAGAGCCCAGAGGAACAAAAAACAGGATTGTTGATGAACGCACAAAAAGCAGCCCGGGTTTCGTCAATCGTGGAAATCGCCCCGGACCCCAGAATCAGCCAAAATTGAGAGTGTTGACGACGGACCTTAAAACGCAACCCCGGGGATCGTCAATCGTGCAAATCAATCTGGGACCCCAAAATGGTGAGTAATAGTCTATGAAAGAGCCCAGAATCGGAAAAACTAGGATTATTGATGACGACACAAACCCGCCTCGGGTTCTTCATCATGGAAATCACTCCAGGTACCCAAGACTGGGCAATAGTCCATGAAACGGGCCAGAATCGGCCAAAAGGCGCAGTGTTGATAACCAACACGTAACGCACCCCGAATGTCAATCGTGGAAATAGCTCTGGGACCCCAAACGGTGGTAATAGTCCATGAAAGAGCCCAGAATCGAACAAAGCTAGGATTGTTGATGACCAAACGTAAACGCATCCCAGGGTTCGTCAATCATGGAAATCACTCCAGGACCCAAAACATTGAGTAATAGTCTATACAAAACGGGCCAAAATCGCAAAAACTGCGAGTGTTGATGACGACACGTAGCGCCCCTTGGGCTTCAACAACTATGAAAATCACTTCGGGACCCCAAAACGGTGAGTAATAGACCACAAAACGGGTCAAAATTGACCAAAACTTGTGAGTGTTGACGAGGACACGTAAACGCACCTCGGGATCGTCAATCGTGCAAATCCCTCTGGGACCCCAAAATGGTTAGTAATAGTCCATGAAAGAGCCAGAATCGGAAAAACTAGGATTATTGATGAACAACACATAAACGCTCTCGCGGTTCTTCAATCATGGAAATCGCTCGGGTACCCAAGACAGTGTTGGCAATTTGCCTGAAACGGGCTAGAAATCGCCAAAAGTGCAGTGTTGATGATACCGACACGTAACGACCCCCGAGGTTTGTCAATCGTGGAATCACTCCGGGACCCCCAAAACTGAGTAACATCCAAGAAACGGACAGATCGCCCAAACTGCGATTATTGATGACCGACACTAAGCCACCTTAGGGTTCAACAACCATGGAAATCGCTTTGGGACCCCAAAACGGTGAGTAATAGTCCACGAAACGGGCCAGAATCAGCCAAATTCGAGTGTTGATGACGGACACGTAAACGCACCCCGGGGATCTCATCGTGGAAATAGCTCTGGGACCCCAAAACAGTAAGTAATAGTCCATGAAAGAGCCCAGAATCGAACAAAACTAGGAGTGTTGATAGCGACACTGAAACGCTCCCCAGGGTCGTCAATCATGGAAATAGCTCTAGACCCCAAACGGTGAGTAATAGTGCATCGAAACGGACCAGAATTGGCCAAAATTTGTGAGTGTTGAACAACCGACAACGTATCGCACCCTGGGGTTTCGTCAATTGTGGAAATCACTCCGGGACCCAAAACCGAGTAATAGTCCAAGACGCGGCCGAAACGGCCCAAACTGCGAGTATTCATGACCGACACGTTTAGCGCGGCATGGGGTTCAACAACCATTGAAATTGCTCAGGACTCCAAAAACGGTGAGTAATAGTCCATGAAACGGGCCAGAATCGGACAAACCTGCGAGTGTTGATGACGACACATAAGCGCACCTTGGGGTTCAACAACCGTGGAAATCGCTTGGCCAAATTGTGAGTAATAGATCACGAACGGGTCAGAATCGCCAAAACCTGTGAGTGTTGATCACCGACACGTAAAGCACCCAGGGTTCGTCAATCGGGAAATCACTACCTCCAGGACCCCAAAACAGTGAGTGTTGAGGCCGACACGTAAGCGCACCTTCGGCTTTAACAACTATGGAAATCGCTTCGGGACCCCAAACATGAGTAATAGTCCCAAAACATGTCAGAATAGGCCAAAATTGTGAGTGTTGACGACGGACACGTAAACGCACCCCGGGGATCGTCAATCATGGAAATCGCTCTGGGACCCAAAACGGTGAGTAAAGTGGCACGAAACGACCAGAATCGATCAAATTGTGAGTTTGATGACCGACACGTAAACGCACCCCGGGGTTAGTCAATCATGGAAATCTTTCGGACCCAAAAAACTGATAATAGTCCAAGAACGGCCTGAATCGGCCCAACTGCGGTCATGACGACCAACACGTAAGCACACCTTGGTGTTCGTAACCATGGATTCGCTTGTGGGACCCCAAAATGGTGGAGTATAGTCCTTGAAAGAGCCCAGAATCGGACAAACATAGGATTATTGATACCGATACATAAATGCACCCCAGGTTCGTTCAATCAAGGAATCGCTTAGGACCACAAATCAGTGACTAATAGTCCATGAAAGGGGCCAAATCGGCCAAAACTACGAGTGTTGATACTGACACATAAACGCACCCGTGTTCATCAATCGTGGAAATCACTCCGGGACCCCAAAACTGAGTAATAGTCCAATAAACGGGTCAGAATCGGCCAGAACTGCGATTGTTGATGACCGACACGTAAGCGAACCTTGGGTCAACAACCATGGAAATCGCTTTGGGACCCCAAAACGGTGAGCAATAGTCCGCGAAACGGGCCAGAATCGGCCAAAATTGTGAGTGTTGTTGACGAACATAAAAATGCACCCGGGGATCGTTAATCATACAAATCGCTCTGAGACCTAAAACGTGGATAATAGACCATGAAAGAGCCCAGACGGAACAAAACAAGGATTGTTTGATGACCGACACAAAAACGCAGCCCGGGTTCGTCATCGTGGAAATCGCCCCGGGACCCAGAATCAGCCAAAATTGAGAGTGTTGACGACGGACACGTAAACGCACCCCGGGGATCGTCAATCGTGCAAATCAATCTGGGACCCCAAAATGGTGAGTAATAGTCTATGAAAGAGCCCAGAATCGGAAAAACTAGGATTATGATGACACACATAAACGCGCCTCGGGGTTCTTCAATCATGGAAATCACTCGGTACCCAAGACAGTGGGCAATAGTCCATGAAACGGGCCAGAATCGGCCAAAGTGCGAGTGTTTGACCAACACGTAAACGCACACCCGGAGATCGTCAATCGTGGAAATAGCTCTGGGACCCCAAAACGGTGAGTATATAGTCCATGAAAGAGCCCGAATCGAACAAGCTAGGAGTGTTGATGACCAACACGTAAACGCATCCCAGGGTTCGTCAATCATGAAATCACTCCAGGACCCAAAACAGTGAGTATAGTCTACGAAACGGCCAAAATCGGCAAAAACTGCGAGTGTTGATGATGACACGTAAGCGCACCTTGGGCTTCAACAACTATGAAAATCACTTCGGGACCCCAAACGGTGAGTAATAGCCCACAAACGGGTCAAAATTGACCAAAACTGTGAGTGTTTGACGACGACACGTAAACGCACCTCGGGATCGTCAATCGTGCAAATCCCTCATGGACCCCCAAAATGGTTAGTAATAGTCCATGAAAGAGCCCAGAATCGGAAAAACTAGGATTATTGATGAACACACATAACGCGTCTCGCGGTTCTTCAATCATGGAAATCGCTCCGGTACCCAAGACAGTGGGCAATAGTCCATGAAACGGGCTAGAATCGGCCAAAGTGCGAGTGTTGATGACCGACACTAAACGCACCCCGAGGTTTGTCAATCGTGGAAATCACTCCGGGACCCCAAACTGAGTACGTCCAAGACGGGACAGAATCGGCCCAAACTGCGATTATTGATGACCGACACGTAAGCGCACCTAGGGTTCAACAACCATGGAAATCGCTTTGGGACCCCAAAACGGTGAGTAATAGTCCACGAAACGGGCCAGAATCAGCCAAATTGCGAGTTGTTATGACGGACACGTAAACGACCCCGGGGATCGTCAATCGTGGAATAGCTCTGGGACCCCAAAACAGTAAGTAATAGTCCATGAAAGAGCCCAGAATCGAACAAAACTAGGAGTGTTGATGACCGACACGGAAACGCTCCCCGGGATCGTCAATCTGGAAATAGCTCTAGGACCCCAAAACGGTGAGTAATAGTGCACGAAACGGACCAGAATGGCCAAATTTGTGAGTGTTGAAACCGACACGTAATCGCACCCTGGGGTTCGTCAATTGTGGAAATCACTCCGGGACCCAAAACCGAGTAAATGTCCAAGAAACGCCAGAAACGGCCCAAACTGCGAGTATTCATGACCGACACGTTATCGCGGCATGGGTTCAACACCATTGAAATTGCTCTAGACTCCAAAACGGTGAGTAATAGTCCATGAAACGGGCCAGAATCGGACAAACCTGCGAGTGTTGATGACCGACACATAAGCGCACCTTGGGGTTCAACCCCGTGGAAATCGCTTCGGCCAAATTGTGAGTAATAGATACACGAAACGGGTCAGAATCGGCCAAAACCGTGAGTGTTGATCACCGACACGTAAATGCACACCAGGGTTCGTCATCGTGGAAATCACTCCGGACCCCAAAACAGTGAGTTTGAGGCCGACACGTAAGCGCACCTTCTGCTTTAACAACTATGGGAAATCGCTTCGGGACCCCCAAAACGATGGATAATAGTCCACAAAACATGTCCAGAATAGGCAAAATTGTGAGTGTTGACGACGGACACGTAAACGCACCCCGGGATAGTCAATCATGGGAAATCGCTCTGGGAGGACCCCAAACGTGAGTAATGTGCACGAAACGGACCAGAATCGATCAAATGGTGAGTATTGATGACCGCACGTAAACGCACCCCGGGGTTAGTCAATCATGGAAATCTCTTCGGGACCCCAAACTGAGTAATAGTCCAAGAAACGGGCCTGAATCGGCCCAAACTGCGAGTCATGACGACCAACGTAAGCACACCTTGGTGTTCGATAACCATGGATATCGCTTTGGGACCCAAAATGTGAGTATAGTCCTTGAAGAGCCCAGAATCGGACAACATAGGATTATTGATGAACGATACATAATATGCACCCCAGGGTTCGTCAATCAAGGAACTCGCTTAGGGACCCACAATCGTGACTAATAGTCCATGAAATGGGCCAAATCGGCCAAAACTACGAGTGTTGATGACTGACACATAAACGCACCCCGTGTTCATCAATCGTGGAAATCACTCCGGGACCCCAAAACTGAGTAATAGTCCAATAAACGTTCAGAATCGCCATAACTGCGATTGTGATGACCGACACGTAAGCGAACCTTGGGTTCAACAACCATGGAAATCGCTTTGGGACCCCAAAACGGTGAGCAATAGTCCGCGAAAGGCCAGAATCGGCCAAAATTGTGAGTGTTGTTGACGAACATAAAATGCACCCCGGGGATCGTTAATCATACAAATCGCTCTGACGCCCTAAAACGGTGAGTATAGACCATAAAAGAGCCCAGACGAACAAAACAAGGATTGTTGATGAACGACACAAAAACGCAGCCCGGGGTTCGTCAATCGTGGAATTCGCCCGGGGCCCCCAGAATCAGCCAAAATTGAGAGTGTTGACGACGGACACGAAACGCACCCCGGGATCGTCAATCGTGCAAATCAATCGGGACCTCCAAAATGGTGAGTAATAGTCCTATGAAAGAGCCCGAATCGGAAAAACTAGGATTATTGATGAACGACACATAACGGCGCTCGGGTTCTTCAATCATGGAAATCACTCACTCCGGTACCCAAGACAGTGGGCAATAGTCCATGAAACGGGCCAGATCGGCCAAAAGTGCGAGTGTTGATGACCACACGTAAACGCAACACCCGAGATCGTTCAATCGTGGAAATAGCTCTGGGACCCCCAAAACGGTGAGTAATAGTCCTGATCAAGAGTCCCATAATCGAACAAAGCTAGGGAGTGTTGATGACCAACACGTAAACGCATCCCCCGGTTCGTCATCATGGAAATCACTCCAGGACCCAAAACAGTGAGTAATATCTACAAACGGGCCAAATCGGCAAAACTCGAGTGTTGATGACTGACACGTAAGCGCACCTTGGGGCTTCACAACTATGAAAATCACTTCGGGACCACCCAAAACGGTGAGTAATAGACCACAAAACGGGTCAAATTGACCAAAACTGTGAGTGTTGACGACGGACACGTAAACGCACCTCGGGATCGTCAATCGTGCAAATCCCTCTGGGACCCCAAATGGTTGTTAGTAATAGTCCCCATGAAAGAGCCCAGAATCGAAAAACTAGGATTATGATGAACGACACATAAACGCGTCTCGCGTTTCTTCAATCATGGAAATCGCTCCGGTACCCAGAACAATTGGCAT
>CM022299.1:676868231-676886157 GCA_011799875.1 Thinopyrum elongatum | reverse complement strand
TTTTGTCAATCATGGAAATCGCTCCGGTACCCAAGACAAGTGGGCACAATAGTCCATGAAACGGGCTAGAATCGGCCAAAAGTTGCGAGGTGTTGATGACCGAACGTAAACGCACCCCGAGGTTTGTCAATCGTGGAAATCACTCCGGGACCCCAAAAACTGAGTAAAGTCAAGAAAGGGACAGAATCGGCCCAAACTGCGATTATTGATGACCGACACGTAAGCGCACCTTAGGGTTCAAAAACCATGGAATCGCTTTGGGACCCCCAAAACGGTTGAGTAATAGTCCACGAAACGGGCCAGAATCGCCAAAATTGCGAGTGTTGATGACGGACACGTAAAGCACCCCGGGGATCGTCAATCGGGGAAATAGCTCTGGGACCCCAAACAGTAAAGTAATTAGTCCATGAAAGAGCCCAGAATCGAACAAAACTAGGAGTGTTGATGACCAGACACGTAACGCTCCCCAGGGATCGTCAATCATGGGAAATAGCTCTAGGACCCCAAAACGGTGAGTAATAGTGCATGAAACGGACCAGAATTGGCCAAATTTGTGAGTGTTGAAACCGACACGTAATCGCACCGCTGGGGTTCGGTCAATTTGTGGAAATCACTCCGGGACCCAAAACCGAGTAATAGCCAAGAAAGGGCCAGAGAAACGGCCCAAACGCGAGAGTTCATGACCGACACGTTAGCGCAGCATGGGGTTTCAACAACCATTGAAATTGCTCAGGACTCCAAAACGGTGAGTAATAGTCCATGAAACGGGCCAGAATCGGACAAACCTGCGAGTGTTGATGACTGACACATAAGCGCACCTTGGGGTTCAACAACGTTGAAATCGCTTCGGCCAAATTGTGAGTAATAGATCACGCAAGGGTCAGAATCGGCCAAAAGTTGAGTGTTGATCACCGACACGTAAAACGCACCCAGGGTTCGTCAATCGTGGAAATCACTCCAGGACCCCAAAACAGTGAGTGTTGATGGCCGACACGTAAGGCACCTTCGGCTTTAAACAACTATGGAAATCGTTCGGGACCCCAAAACGATGAGTAATAGTCCCAAAAACATGTCAGAATAGGCCAAAATTGTGAGTGTTGACGACGGACACGTAAACGCACCCGGGGATCGTCAATCATGGAAATCGCTCTGGACCCCAAAACGGTGAGTAATAGTGCACGAAACGGACCGAATCGATCAAATTGTGAGTGTTGATGACCGACACGTAAACCGCACCCCGGGGTTAGTCAATCAGGAAATCACTCGGGACCCCAAAACTGAGTAATAGTCCAAGAAACGGGCCTGAATCGGCCCAAACTGCGGGTCATGACGACCAACACAAGCACACCTTGGTGTTCGATAACCATGGATATCGCTGGGGACCCCAAAAATGGTGAGTAATAGTCCTTGAAAGAGCCCAGAATCGGACAAAATAGGATTATTGAAACGATACATAAATGCACCAGGGTTCGTCAATCAGAAGGAAATCGCTTAGGGACCACAAATCAGTGACTAATAGTCCATGAAATGGGCCAGAATGGCCCAAAAATACGAGTGTTGATGACTGACACAATAAACGCACCCGGTGTTCATCAATCGTGGAAATCATCCGGGACCCCAAAACTGAGAGTAATAGTCCAATAAAACGGGTCAGAATCGGCCAGAAACTGCGATTGTTGATGATGACGACACGTAAGCGAACCTTGGGGTTCAACAACCATGGAAATCGCTTTGGGACCCCAAAACGGTGAGCACATAGTCCACGAAACGGGCCAGAACGGCCCCAAAAATTGTGAGTGTTGTTGACGAACATGAAAATGCACCCCGGGGATCGTTAATCATACAAATCGCTCTGAGACCTAAAACGGTGAGTAATAGACATGAAAGAGCCCAGAGGAACAAAACCAGGATTGTTGATGAACGACACCAAAAACGCAGCCGGTTCGCAACGTGGAAATCGCCCCGGGGACCACAGAATCAGCCCAAAATTGAGAGTGTTGACGACGCGGACACGTAAACGCACCCGGGGACGTCAATCGTGCAAATCAATCTGGGACCCCAAAATGTGGAGTAATAGTCTATGCAAAGAGCCCAGAATCGGAAAAAACAGGTAGGATTATTGATGAACGACACATAAACGCGCTCGGGGTGTTCTTCAATCATGGAAATCACGTCCGGTACCCAAGACAGTGGCAATAGGTCCATGAAACGGGCCAGAACGCGCCAAAAGTGCGAGTGTTGATGACCAACACGTAAAAGCACCCCGGAGATCGTCAATCGTGGAAAATAGCTCTGGGACCCCAAAACGGTGAGTAATAGTCCATGAAAGAGCCCAGAATCGAACAAAGCTAAGGAGTGTTGATGACCAACACGTAAACGCATCCCAGGGTTCGTCAATCATGGAAATACTCCAGGACCCAAAACAGTGAGTAATAGTCTACGAACGGGCCAAAATCGGCAAAAAACATGCGAGTGTTGATGACAGACACGTTTAAGAGCGCACCTTGGGCTTCAACAACTATGAAAATCACTTCGGGACCCCAAAACGGTGAGTAATAGACCACAAAACGGGTCAAAATTGACCAAAACTGTGAGTGTTGACGATGGACACGTAAACGCACCTCGGGGATCGTCAATCGTGCAAATCCCTCTGGGACCCCAAAATGGTTAGTAATAGTCCATGAAAGAGCCCAGAATCGGAAAAACTAGGATTATTGATGAACGACACATAAACGCGTCTCGCGGTTCTTCAATCATGGAAATCGCTCCGGTACCCAAGACAGTGGGCAATAGTCCATGAAACGGGCTAGAATCGGCCAAAAGTGCGAGTGTTGATGACCGACACGTAAACGCACCCCGAGGTTTGTCAATCGTGGAAATCACTCCGGGACCCCAAAACTGAGTAACAGTCCAAGAAACGGGACAGAATCGGCCCAAACTGCGATTATTGATGACCGACACGTAAGCGCACCTTAGGGTTCAACAACCATGGAAATCGCTTTGGGACCCCAAAACGGTGAGTAATAGTCCACGAAACGGGCCAGAATCAGCCAAAATTGCGAGTGTTGATGACGGACACGTAAACGCACCCCGGGGATCGTCAATCGTGGAAATAGCTCTGGGACCCCAAAACAGTAAGTAATAGTCCATGAAAGAGCCCAGAATCGAACAAAACTAGGAGTGTTGATGACCGACACGGAAACGCTCCCCAGGGATCGTCAATCATGGAAATAGCTCTAGGACCCCAAAACGGTGAGACCAGGATTGGCCAAATTTGTGATTGTTTGATAACCGACCCGTACGCACTCCTCCCCTGGGGTTCGTCATTGTGGAATCACTCCGGACCCAAAACCGAGTATATAGTCCAAGAACCGGGCCAGAAACGGCCCAAACAGCGAAGTATTCCATGAACCGAACCTTAGCGCAGCATGGGGTTCAACAAACCATTGAAATTGCTCTAGGGACTCCAAACGGTGAGTATAGTCCATGAAACGGGCCAGAATCGGGACCAAACCTGCGAGTGTTGATGACGGCACATAAGCGCACCCTGGGGTTCAACAACCGTGGAAATCGCTTCGGCCAAATTGTGAGTAATAGATCACGAAACGGGTCAGAATCGGCCAAAACCGTGAGTGTTGATCACCGACACGTAAACGCCCCCAGGGTTCGTCAATCGTGGAAATCACTCCAGGACCCCAAAACAGTGAGTGTTGATGGCCGACACGTAAGCGCACCTTCGGCTTTAACAACTATGGAAATCGCTTCGGGACCCCAAACGATGAGTAATAGTCCCACAAAACATGTCAGAATAGGCCAAAATTGTGAGTGTTGACGACGGACCGTAAACGCACCCCGGGGATCGTCAATCATGGAAATCGCTCTGGGACCCCAAAACGGTGAGTAATAGTGCACGAAACGGACCAGAATCGATCAAACATTGTGAGTGTGATGACCGACACGTAAACGCACCCGGGGTTAGTCAATCATGGAAATCACTTCGGGACCCAAAACTGAGTAATAGTCAAACGGCCTGAATCGGCCCAAACTGCGAGTCATGACGACCAACACTAAGCACACCTTGGTGTTCGATAACCATGGATATCGCTTTGGGACCCAAAATGGTGAGTAATAGTCCTTGAAAGAGCCCAGAATCGGACAAACATAGGATTATGATGAACGATACATAAATGCACCCCAGGGTTCGTCAATCAAAGAAATCGCTTAGGGACCACAAATCAGTGACTAATAGTCCATGAAATGGGCCAGAATCGGCCAAAACTACGAGTGTTGATGACTGACAACATAACGCACCCCGGTGTTCATCAATCGTGGAATCATACCTCCGGGACCCCAAACTGAGTAATAGTCCAATAACGGGTCAGAATCGGCCAGAACTCGATTTGTTGATGACCGACACGTAAGCGAACCTTGGGGTTCAACAACCATGGAAATCGCTTTGGGACCCCCAAAACGGTTGAGCAATAGTCCACGAAACGGGCCAGAATCGGCCAAAATTGTGAGTGTTGTTGACGAACATGAAATGCACCCCGGGGATCGTTAATCATAACAAATCGCTCTGAGACCCTAAAAGGTGAGTAATAGACCATGAAAGAGCCCAGACGGAACAAAACAAGGATTGTTGATGAACGACACAAAACAAAAACGCAGCCCGGGGTTGTTGGTCAATCGTGGAAATCGCCCCGGGACCCCAGAATCAGCCAAAATTGAGAGTGTTGCGACGGACACGTAAACGCACCCGGGGATCGTCAATGTGTGCAAATCAATCTGGGTGGACCCCAAAATGGTGAGTATAGTCTATGAAAGAGACGCCCAGAAATCGGAAAAAATAGGATTATATGAATCGGAACGACACATAAACGCGCCTCGGTTTCTTCAATCATGGAAATCACTCCGGTACCAAGACAGTGGGCAATAGTCCATGAAACGGGCCAGAATCGGCCAAAAGTGCGAGTGTTGATGACCAACACGTAAACGCACCCCGGAGATCGTCAATCGTGAAATAGCTCTGGGACCCCAAAACGGTGAGTAAAGTCCATGAAAGAGCCCAGAATCGAACAAAGCTAGGAGTGTTGATGACCAACACGTAAACGCATCCCAGGGTTCGTCAATCATGGAAATCACTCCAGGACCCAAAACATGAGTAATAGTCTACGAAACGGGCCAAAATCGGCAAAAACTGCGAGTGTGATGACTGACACGTAGTCGCACCTTGGGCTTCAACAACTATGAAATCACTTCGGGACCCCAAAACGGTGAGTAATAGACCACAAAACGGTCAAAATTGACCAAAACTGTGAGTGTTGACGACGACACGTAAACGCACCTCGGGGATCGTCAATCGTGCAAATCCCTCATGGACCCCAAAATGGTTAGTATACGTATCATGAAAGAGCCCAGAATCGGAAAAACTAGGATTATTGATGAAACGACACATAAACGCGTCTCGCGTTCTTCAATCATGGAAATCGCTCCGGTACCCAAGACAGTGGGCAATAGTCCTGAAACGGGCTAGAATCGGCCAAAAGTGCGAGTGTTATGACCGACACGTAAACGCACACCGAGGGTTTGTCAATCGTGGAAAATCACTCCGGACCCCAAAACTGAGTAACAGTCCAAGAAACGGGACAGAATCGGCCAAAACTGCGATTATTGTGACCGACACGTAAGCGCGCCTTAGGTTCAACAACCATGGAAATCGCTTTGGACCCCCAAACGGTGAGTAATAGTCCCCGAAACGGGCCAGAATCAGCCAAAATTGCGAGTGTTGATGACGGACACGTAAACGCACCCCGGGGATCGTCATCGTGGAAATAGCTCTGGGACCCCAAAACAGTAAGTAATACGTCATGAAAGAGCCCAGAATCGAACAAAACAGGGTGTTGATGACCGACACGGAAACGCTCCCAGGGATCGTCAATCATGGAAATAGCTCTAGGACCCCCAAACGGTGAGTAATAGTGCACGAAACGGACCAGAATTGGCCAATTGTGAGTGTTGATAACCGACACGTAATCGCACCCTGGGGTTCGTCAATTGTGGAATCACTCCGGGACCCAAACCGAGTAATAGTCCAAGAACGGGCCAGAACGGCCCAAACTGCGAGTATTCATGACCGACACGTTAGCGCGGCATGGGGTTCCAACAACCATTGAAATTGCTCTAGGACTCCAAAACGGTGAGTAATAGTCATAAAACGGGCCAGAATCGGACAACCTGCGAGTGTTGACGGACCGACACATAAGCGCACCTTGGGGTTCAACAACCTGTGGAAATACGCTCGGCCCAAATTGTGAGTAATAGATCACGAAACGCGGTCGCAGAATCGGCCAAAACCGTGAGTGTTGATCACCGACACGTAAATGCACACCCCAGGTGTCGTCAATCGTGGAATCACTCCAGGACCCCAACAGTTGAGTGTTTGATGGCCGACACGTAAGCCACCTTCGCTTTAACAACTATGGAAATCGCTTCGGGACCCCAAAACGATGAGTAATAGTCCACAAAACATGTCAGAATAGGCCAAATTGTGAGTGTTGACGACGGACACGTAAACGCACCCCGGGGATCGTCAATCATGGAAATCGCTCTGGGACCCACCCAAACGGTGAGTAAAGTGCACGAAACGGACCAGAATCGATCAATTGTGAGTATTGATGACCGAACGTAAACGCACCCCGGGGTTAGTCAATCATGAAATCTCTTCGGGCCCCAAAACTGAGTAATAGTCGCCAGAAACGGGCCTGAATCGGCCCAAACTGCGAGTCATGGCCACGACACACTAAGCACACCTTGTGTTGTCATACCATGGATATCCGCTTTGGACCGCTGGGACCAAAATGTGGTGAGTATAGTCCTTGAAAGAGCCCAGAATCGGACAAACATAGGATTATTGATGAACGATACATAAATAGGCACCCCAGGGTTCGTCAATCAAGGAAAATCGCTTAGGGACCACAAATCAGTGACTAATGTCCATGAAATGGGCCAGAATCGGCCAAAACTACGAGTGTTGATACTGACACCATAAACGCACCCCGGTGTTCATCATCGTGGAAACACTCCGGGACCCAAAACTGAGTAATAGTCCAATAAACGGGTCAGAATCGGCCAGAACTGCGATTGGTGATGACCGACACGTAAGCGCCTTGGGGTTCAACACCATGGAATCGCTTTGGGACCCCAAAACGGTGAGAAATAGTCCACGAAACGGGCCAGACAGTGGCCAAAATTGTGAGTGTTGTTGACTGAACATGAAAATGCACCCCGGGGATCGTTAATCATACAATCGCTCTGAGACCTAAAACGGTGAGTAATAGACCATGAAAGAGCCAGCGGAACAAAACAAGGATTGTTGATGAACGACACAAAAACGCAGCCCGGGGTTCGTCAATCGTGGAAATCGCCCCACCCCAGAATCAGCCAAAATATGAGAGGTGTTACGACGGACACGTTAAACGACCCCCGGGGATCGTCAATCGTGCAAATCAATCTGGGACCCCCAAATGGTGAGTAATAGTCTATGAAAGAGCCCAGAATCGGAAAAACTAGGATTTATGATGAACGACACATAAACGCGCCTCGGGGTTCTTCATACATGGAAATCACTCCGGTACCCAAGACAGTGGGCAATAGTCCATGAAACGGGCCAGAATCGGCCAAAAGTGCGAGTGTGTTGATGACCAACACGTAAACGCACCCCGGGATCGTCAATCGTGGAAATAGCTCTGGGACCCAAAACGGTGAGTAATAGTCCATGAAAGAGCCCAGAATCGAACAAAGCTAGGATGTTGATGACCAACACGTAAACGCATCCCAGGGTTCGTCAATCATGGAAATCACTCAGGACCCAAAACAGTGAGTAATAGTCTATCTCGAAACGGGCCAAAATCGGCAAAAACTGCGAGTGTTGATGACTGACACGTAAGCGCACCTGGGCTTCAACAACTATGAAATCACTTCGGGACCCCAAAACGTGAGTATAGACCACAAAACGGGTCAAAATTGACCAAAACTGTGAGTGTTGACGACGGACACGTAACGCACCTCGGGATCGTCAATCGTGCAAATCCCTATGGACCCCAAAATGGTTAGTAATAGTCCATGAAAGAGCCCAGAATCGGAAAAAACTAGGATTATTGATGAACAACACTAAACGCGTCTCTCGGTTCTTCAATCATGGAAATCGCTCCGGTACCCAAGACAGTGGGCAATAGTCCATGAAACGGGCTAGAATCGGCCCAAAAGTGCGAGTGTTGATGACCGACACGTAAACGCACCCCGAGGTTTGTCAATCGTGGAAATCACTCCGGGACCCCAAAACTGAGTAAACACCAAGAAACGGGACAGAATCGGCCCAAACTGCGATTATTGATGACCGACACGTAAGCGCACTTAGGGTTCAACAACCATGGAAATCGCTTTGGGACCCCAAAACGTGAGTAATAGTCCACGAAACGGGCCAGAATCAGCCAAATTGCGAGTGTTTGATGACGGACACGTAAACGCACCCCGGGATCGTCAATCGTGGAAATAGCTCTGGACCCCCAAAACAGTAGTAATAGTCATGAAAGAGCCCAGAATCGAACAAAACTAGGTGTTGATGACCGACACGAAACGCTCCCCAGGGATCGTCAATCATGGAAATAGCTCTAGGACCCAAACGGTGAGTAATAGTGCACGAAACGGACCAGAATTGGCCAAATTTGTGAGTGTTTGAAACCGACACGTAATCGCACCCTGGGGTTCGTCAATTGAAATCACTCCGGGACCCAAAACGAGTAATAGTCCAAGAACGGCCAGAAACGGCCCAAACTGCGGTATTCATGACCGACACGTTAGCGCGCCTGGGTTCACAACCATTGAAATGCTCTAGGACCAAAACGGTGAGTAATAGTCCATGAAAGGGCCAGAATCGACAAACTGCGAGTTTGATGACCGACACAAAGCGCACCTGGGGTTCAACCGGGAAATACTTCGCCAAATGTGAGTAATAGATCACGAACGGGCAGAATCGCCAAACGTGAGTGTTGATCACCGACACGTAATGCAACAGGGTTCGTCAATGTGGAAATCCTCAGACAGTAGTCCTCGGACGAGGCCAACGCAATCAGTGAGATCAGCGATGTTGCCCGCGAGAGCAACTTGGGTTCAGACCTCACGTTCCGGCCAGACAAACCATCGAGTTGACGTCGACACCTCTAAAGAACTCAGGAATTCGCCGAATGTGGATCGGGATCTCCTCGCCATGTAGGTACATCACTTGGAACATTCCCCGAGGCGGGAGGACCCCGGGAAAACAGTGAGACTGGGCGTGGTAGTAGCGCGGGCCGGCTCAAAACGATGAGTAATAGTCCACAAAACATGTCAGAATAGGCCAAATTGTGAGTGTTGACGACGGACACGTAAACGCACCCCGGGGATCGTCAATCATGGAAATCGCTCTGGGACCCCAAACGGTGAGTAATAGTGCACGAAACGGACCAGAATCGATCAAATGTGAGTATTGATGACCGACACGTAAACGCACCCCGGGGTTAGTCAATCATGGAAATCTCTTCGGGACCCAAAACTAGTAATAGTCCAAGAAACGGGCCTGAATCGGCCCAAACTGCGAGTCATGACGACCAACCCGTAAGCACACACTTGGTGTTCGATAACCATGGATATCGCTTTGGGACCCCCAAAATGGTGGAGTAATAGTCCTTGAAAGAGCCCAGAATCGGACAAACATAGGATTATTGATGAACGATACATAAATGCACCCCAGGGTTCGTCAATCAAGGAAATCGCTTAGGGACCCACAAATCAGTGACTAATAGTCCATGAAATGGGCCAGAATCGGCCAAAACTACGAGTGTTGATGACTGACACATAAACGCACCCGGTGTTCATCAATCGTGGGAAATCACTCCGGGACCCCAAAACTGAGTAATAGTCCAATAAACGGGTCAGAATCGGCCAGAACTGCGATTGTTGATGACCGACACGTAAGCGAACCTTGGGGTTCAACAACCATGGAAACTCGCTTTGGGACCCCAAAACGGTGAGCAATAGTCCGCGAACGGGCCAGAATCGGCCAAAATTGGTAGTGTTGTTGACGAACATAAAAATGCACCCCGGGGATCGTTAATCATACAAATCGCTCTGAGACCCTAAAACGGTGAGTAATAGACCATGAAAGAGCCCAGACGGAACAAAACAAGGATTGTTGATGAACGACACAAAAAACGCAGCCCGGGGTTCGTCAATCGTGGGAAATCGCCCCGGGACCCCAGAACAGCCAAAATTGAGAGTGTTGACGACGACACGTAAACGCACCCCGGGGATCGTCAATCGTGCAAATCAATCTGGGACCCCAAAATGGTGAGTAATAGTCTATGAAAGAGCCCAGAATCGGAAAAAATAGGATTATGATAACGACACATAAACGCGCCTCGGGTGTTCTTCAATCATGGAAATCACTCCGGTACCCAAGATACGAACCCTGGTAGGCGTTTCACGTGTGGGTCATCAACCACTCCTAGCTTTGTTCGATTCTGGCTCTTTCATAGACTATTACTCACCGTTTGGGTCCCAGAGCTATTCCACGATTGCGATCTCCGGGGTGCGTTTACGTGGGTCATCAACACTCGCACTTTTTGCCGATTCTGGCCCGTTTCAGGACTATTGCCCACTGTCTTGGTACCGGAGTGATTTCCATGATTGAAGAACCCCGAGGCGCGTTTAGTGTCGTTCTCAATAATCCTATTTTTTTCCGATTCTGAGGCTCTTTCATAGACTATTACTCACCATTTTGGGGTCCTATTGATTTGCACGATTGACGATCCCCGGGGTGCGTTTACGTGTCCGTCGTCAAACACTCTCAATTTTGGCTGTTCTGGGGTCCGGGGCGATTTCCACGATTGACGAACCCCGGGCTGCGTTTTTTGTGTCGTTCATCAACAATCCTTGTTTTGTTCCGTCTGGGCTCTTTCATGGTCTATTACTCACCGTTTTAGGGTCTCAGAGCGATTTGTATGATTAACGATCCCCGGGGTGCATTTTTTATGTTCGTCAACAACACTACAATTTTGGCCGATTCTGGCCCGTTTCGCGGACTATTGCTCACCGTTTTGGGGTCCCAAAGCGAGTTCCATGGTTGTTGAACCCAAGGTTCGCTTACGTGTCGGTCATCAACAATCGCAGTTCTGGCCGATTCTGACCGTTTATTGGACTATATTACCAGTTTTGGGGTCCCGGAGTGATTTCCCACGCATTGATGAACAACCGGGGTGCGTTTATGTGTCGTCATCAACACTCGTAGTTTTGGCCGATTCTGGCCCATTTCATGGACTATTAGTCACTGATTTGTGGTCCCTAAGCGATTTCCTTGATTGACGAACCCTGGGGGTGCATATGTATCGTTCATCATAATCCTATGTTTGTCCGATTCTGGGCTCTTTCAAGGACTATTACTCCACCATTTTGGGGTCCCAAAGCGATATCCATGGTTATCGACACCAAGTGGTGCTTACGGTTGGTCGTCAATGACTCGACAGTTTGGGCCGATTCAGGCCCGTTTCTTGGACTATTACTCAGTTTTGGTCCCGAAGAGAGATTTCCATGATTGACTAACCCCGGGGTGCGTTACGTGTCGGTCATCAATACTCACAATTTGATCGATTCTGGTCCGTTTCGCGTGCACTTTACTCACCGTTTTGGGGTCCAGAGCGATTCCATGATTGGACGATCCCCGGGGTGCGTTTGACGTGTCCGTCGTCAACACTCACAATTTGGCCTATTCTGACAGTTTTGTGGAACTATTACTCATCGTTTTGAGCCGGCGCGCTACGTAGCCACGACGTCTGACGTATTTGGGGTCGTCGGGGATGTCAGTGTGTAGCTACATCAGAGAGATCCCCGATCAGCACATTGGTCCGAAATTCCGGTTTCTGAGGTTCAGCGTCCACTCAGTTTGTCGTGGCCGAACGAGCTGGCCAATTGTCGGCCATCGACGACTCACTGTTCCCGTTGGCTCGCTGGCACTGTGGATTTCCACATTGACGAACCCTGTTGCATTTACGTGTCGTGATCAACACTCACGGTTTTGGCGATTCTGACCCGTTCGTGATCTATACTCACAATTTGGCGAAGTATTTCCCGGTTGGAACCCCAAGTGCGCTTATGTGTCGGTCATCAACACTCGCAGGTTTGTCCGATTCTGGCCCGTTTCATGGACTATTACTCACCGTTTTGAGTCCTAGAGCATTTCAATGGTTGTTGAAACCCAGCCGCGCTAACGTGTCGGTCATGAATACTCGCAGTTTGGGCCGTTTCTGCCCGTTCTTGGACTATTACTCGGTTTTGGGTCCCGGAGTGATTTCCCAATTGACGAACCCCAGGGTGCGATTACGTGTCGGTTGTCAACACTCACAAATTTGGCCAATTCTGGTCCGTTCGTGCACTATTACTCACCGTTTGGGTGCCTAGAGCTATTTCCATGATTGACGATCCCTGGGGAGCGTTTCCGTGTCGGTCATCAACACTCCTAGTTTTGTTCGATTCTGGGCTCTTTCATGGACTATTACTACTGTTTTGGGGTCCCAGAGCTATTTCCACGATTGACGATCCCGGGGTGCGTTTACGTGTCCGTCATCAACACTCGCAATTTTGGCTGATTCTGGCCCGTTTCGTGGACTATTACTCACCGTTTTGGGGTCCCAAAGCGATTTCCATGGTTGTTGAACCCTAAGGTGCGCTTACGTGTCGGTCATCAATAATCGCAGTTTGGGCCGATTCTGTCCCGTTTCTTGGACTGTTACTCAGTTTTGGGGTCCCGGAGTGATTTCCACGATTGACAAACCTCGGGGTGCGTTTACGTGTCGGTCATCAACACTCGCACTTTGTGCCGATTCTAGCCCGTTTCATGGACTATTGCCCACTGTCTTGGGTACCGGAGCGATTTCCATGATTGAAGAACCGCGAGACGCGTTTATGTGTGTTCATCAATAATCCTAGTTTTTTCCGATTCTGGGCTCTTTCATGGACTATTACTAACCATTTTGGGGTCCATGAGGGATTTGCACGATTGACGATCCCGAGGTGCGTTTACGTGTCCGTCGTCAACACTCACAGTTTTGGTCAATTTTGACCCGTTTTGTGGTCTATTACTCACGTTTTGGGGTCCCGAAGTGATTTCATAGTTGTTGAAGCCCAAGGTGCGCTTACGTGTCAGTCATCAACACTCGCAGTTTTTGCCGATTTTGGCCCGTTTCTGCTAGACTATTACTCACT
The DNA here is from genome assembly GCA_011799875.1 of Thinopyrum elongatum. Classification (NCBI taxonomy): domain Eukaryota; kingdom Viridiplantae; phylum Streptophyta; class Magnoliopsida; order Poales; family Poaceae; genus Thinopyrum; species Thinopyrum elongatum. The sequence goes on along the minus strand of CM022299.1, from coordinate 676,872,864 downwards.
GTTTTGGGTCCTGGAGTGATTCCATGATTGACGAACCCTGGGATGCGTTTACGTGTTGGTCATCAACACTCCTAGCTTTGTTCGATTCTGGGCTCTTTCATGGACTATTACTCACCGTTTTGGGTCCCAGAGCTATTTCCACGATTGACGATTCTCCGGGGTGCGTTTACGTGTTGGTCATCACACACTCGCACTTTTGGCCGATTCTGGCCCGTTTCATGGACTATTGCCCACTGTCTTGGGTACCGGAGTGATTTCCATGATTGAAGAACCCCGAGGCGCGTTTATGTGTCGTTCATCATAAATCCTAGTTTTTCCGATTCTGGGCTCTTTCATAGACTATTACTCACCATTTGGGGGTCCCAGATTGATTTGCACGATTGACGATCCCCGGGGCGCTTTAACGTGTCCGTCGTAACACCTCTCAATTTGGCTTGTGCGATTCTGGGGTGGGGCGATTTCCACGATTGACGAACCCCGGGCTGCGTTTTTGTGTCGTTCATCAACAATCCTTGTTTTGTTCCGTCTGGCTCTTTCATGGTCTATTACTCACCGTTTTAGGGTCTCAGACGCGATTTGTATGATTAACGATCCCCGGGGTGCATTTTATGTTCGTCAACAACACATCACAATTTTGGCCGATTCTGGCCCGTTTCGGGACTATTTGCTCCCGTTTTGGGTCCCAAAGCGATTTCCATGGTTGTTGAACCCCAAGGTTCGCTTACGTGTCGGTCATCACACAATCGCAGTTCTGGCCGATTCTGACCCGTTTATTGGACTATTACTCAGTTTTGGGGTCCCGGAGTGATTTCCACGATTGATGAACACCGGGGTGCGTTTATGTGTCAGTATCAACACTCGTAGTTTTGGCCGATTCTGGCCCATTTCATGGACTATTAGTCACTGATTTGTGGTCCCTAAGCGATTTCCTTGATTGACGAACCCTGGGGTGCATTTATGTATCGTTCATCAATAATCCTATGTGTTTGTCCGATTCTGGGCTCTTTCAAGGACTATTACTCACCACATTTTGGGGGTCCCAAAGCGATATCCATGGTATCGAACACCAAGGTGTGCTTACGTGTTGGTCGTCATGACTCGCAGTTTGGGCCGATTCAGGCCCGTTTCTGGACTATTACTCAGTTTTGGGGCCCAAGAGATTTCCATGATTGACTAACCCCGGGTGCGTTTACGTGTCGGTCATCAATACTCACAATTGATCGATTCTGGTCCGTTTCGTGCACTTTACTCACCGTTTGTGGGTCCCAGAGCGATTTCCATGATTGACGATCCCCGGGGTGCGTTTACGTGTCCGTCGTCAACACTCACAATTTGGCCTATTCTGACATGTTTTGTGGACTATACTCATCGTTTTGGGGTCCCGAAGCGATTTCCATAGTTGTTAAAGCGAAGGTGCGCTTACGTGTCGGCCATCAAACACTCACTGTTTTGGGGTCCTGGAGTGATTTCCACGATTGACGAACACCTGGTGTGCATTTACGTGTCGGTGATCAACACTCACGTTTTGGCCGATTCTGACCGTTTCGTGATCTATTACTCACAATTGCCGAGCGATTTCCACGGTTGTTGAACCCCAAGGTGCGCTTATGTGTCGGTCGACAACACTCGCAGGTTTGTCCGATTCTGGCCCGTTTCATGGACTATTACTCACCGTTTTGGAGTCCTAGAGCAATTTCAATGGTTGTGAACCCCATGCCGCGCTAACGTGTCGGTCATGAATACTCGCAGTTTGGGCCGTTTCTGGCCCGTTTCTTGGACTATTACTCGCGTGTTTGGGTCCCGGAGTGATTCCACAATTGACGAACCCCAGGGTGCGATTACGTGTCGGTTGTCAACACTCACAAATTTGGCCAATTCTGGTCCGTTTCGTGCACTATTACTCACCGTTTGGGGTCCTAGAGCTATTTCCATGATTGACGATCCCTGGGAGCGTTTCCGTGTCGGTCATCAAACACTCCTAGTTTTGTTCGATTCTGGCTCTTTCATGGACTATTACTTACTGTTTTGGGGTCCCAGAGCTATTTCCACGATTGACGATCCCCGGGGTGCGTTTACGTGTCCGTCATCAACACTCGCAATTTTGGCTGATTCTGGCCCGTTTCGTGGACTATTACTCACCGTTTGGGGTCCCAAAGCGATTTCCATGGTTGTTGAACCCTAAGGTGCGCTTACGTGTCGGTCATCAATAATCGCAGTTTGGGCCGATTCTGTCCCGTTTCTTGGACTGTTACTCAGTTTTGGGGTCCCGGAGTGATTTCCACGATTGACAAACCTCGGGTGCGTTTAGTGTCGGTCATCAACACTCGCACTTTTGGCCGATTCTAGCCCGTTTCATGGACTATGCCCACTGTCTTGGGTACCGGAGCGATTTCCATGATTGAAGAACCGCGAGACGCGTTTATGTGTGTGTTCATCAATAATCCTAGTTTTTTTCCGATTCTGGGCTCTTTCATGATAGTTACTAACCATTTTGGGGTCCATGAGGGATTTGCACGATTGACGATCCCCGAGGTGCGTTTACGTGTCCGTCGTCAACACTCACAGTTTTGGTCAATTTTGAACCCGTTTTGGGTCTATTACTCACCGTTTTGGGGTCCCGAAGTATATTTCATAGTTGTTGAAGCCCAAGTGCGTTACGTGTCAGTCATCAACACTCGCAGTTTTTGCCGATTTTGGCCCGTTCGTAGACTATTACTCACTGTTTTGGGTCCTGGAGTGATTTCCATGATTGACGAACCCTGGGATGCGTTTACGTGTTGGTCATCAACACTCCTAGCTTTGTTCGATTCTGGGCTCTTTCATGGACTTTACTCACCGTTTTGGGGTCCCAGAGCTATTTCCACGATTGACGATCTCCGGGGTGCGTTTACGTGTTGGTCATCAACACTCGCACTTTTGGCCGATTCTGGCCCGTTTCATGGACTATTGCCCACTGTCTTGGGTACCGGAGTGATTTCCATGATTGAAGAACCGAGGCGCGTTTATGTGTCGTTCACATATAATCTGTTTTTGATGTACAGTGGGGGCGCTCTTTCAATAGACCTAGTACTCACCATTTGGTTTAGTAGTAACGGCGGTCCCAGATTGATTTGCACACGATTGACGACCCCCGGGGTGCGTTTACGTGTCCGTCGTCAACACTCTCAATTTTGGCTGATTCTGGGGTCCCGGGGCGATTTCCACGATTTGACGACAACCCCGGGCTGCTTTTGTTGTTGTCGTTCATCAACAATCCTTGTTTTGTTTCCGTCTGGGCTCTTTCATGGTCTATTACTCACCGTTTTAGGGTCTCAGAGCGATTTGTATGATTAACGATCCCCGGGGTGCATTTCATGTTCGTCAACAACACTCACAATTTTGGCCGATTCTGGCCCGTTTCGTGGACTATTGCTCACCGTTTTGGGTCCCAAAGCGATTTCCATGGTTTGTTGAACCCCAAGGTTCGCTTACGTGTCGGTCATCAACAATCGAGTAGTTCTGGCCGATTCTGACCCGTTATTGGACTATTACTCAGTTTTGGGGTCCCGGAGTGAGTGTTCCACGATTGATGAACACCGGGGTGCGTTTATGTGTCAGTCATCAACACTCGTAGTTTTGGCCGATTCTGGCCATTTCATGGACTATTAGTCACTGATTTGTGGTCCCTAAGCGATTTCTCTTGATTGACGAACCCTGGGGTGCATTTATGTATCGTTCATCAAATCCTATGTTTGTCCGATTCTGGGCTCTTTCAAGGACTATTACTCACCATTTTGGGGTCCCAAAGCGATATCCATGGTTATCGAACACCAAGGTGTGCTTACGTGTTGGTCGTCATGACTCGCAGTTTGGGCCGATTCAGGCCGTTTGGATATTACTCAGTTTTGGGGTCCCGAAGTAGATTTCCATGATTGACTAACCCCGGGGTGCGTTTACGTGTCGGTCATCACACTCACCAATTTGATCGATTCTGGTCCGTTTCGTGCACTATTACTCACCGTTTTGGGGTCCCAGAGCGATTTCCATGATTGACGATCCCCGGGTGGCGTTTACGTGTCCGTCGTCAACACTCACAATTTTGGCCTATTCTGACATGTTTTGTGGGACTATTACTCTCGTTTTGGGGTCCCGAAGCGATTTCCATAGTTGTTAAAGCCGAAGGTGCGCTTACGTGTCGGCCATCAACACTCACTGTTTTGGGGTCCTGGAGTGATTTCCACGATTGACGAACCCTGGGGTGCGTTTACGTGTCGGTGATCAACACTCACGGTTTTGGGCCGATTCTGACCCGTTTCGTGATCTATTACTCACAATTTTGGCCGAAGCGATTTCCACGGTTGTTGAACCCCAAGGTGCGCTTATGTGCAGTCATCAACACTCGCAGGTTTGTCCCGATTCTGGCCCGTTTCATGGACTATTACTCACCGTTTTGGAGTCCTAGAGCAATTTCAATGGTTGTTAACCCCATGCCTGCGCTAAGTGTCTGTCATGAATACTCGCGTTTGGGCCGTTTCTGGCCCGTTCTTGGACATATTACTCGGTTTTGGGTCCGGAGTGATTTCACAATTGACGAACCCCAGGGTGCGATTACGTGTCGGTTATTCAACACTCACAAATTTGGCCAATTCTGGTC